>JAURVB010014531.1:0-23789 GCA_033002965.1 Piper betle | reverse complement strand
AAAATACCTTCCAAAATGGACAAAACCAATTTTATGTGGAAACCCCAAATTTAGGGAAAAACCACAGGGCAAACAATCGGATCAAATTCATTATATAACCACTTAATATAGAAATATTTAGAGGAGAACAAACTCCCCAATACCAATTTATTGTAATTTCTACACAAGTAGTAATAACCACAAATGAATAGAAGAACAGAAAAATATTACAAATTAAGAACTTGGTAAGGTTACCGTTGACGATTGCAAGCGAATCTTAACAAAACATTTATCTTTCTTCGATCCACACAATTTTCCTTTTCCCCCTCATGACCCTTTTCTTCAAAATTAAAAACCAAAGAAGAAAAGCGTCTGGCATTGCTTTTATTCCTTTCAACCAAGCAAATCTATAAAATCTTACTTTTTTCTCAAAATAGGGTTACAATTTCATGTATTTACGGAGGCCAACAAACCTCCCCTTCCCGACTCTATGAAATACCTCTAACCAGCATGAGAAGCTCCATCCATATCTCCTTCATTCCTGCAGTAAACATGTTTTTCCTTTGACACAACTTTAGTCATCATGTCTGAAACATTCTTTTCGGTATAAATTTTTATTAGCTCAAAAGATTTACTTTCCAACACATCTCTTATCCAGTGATATCTCACATCAATGTGTTTACTCCTTAAATAAAAACTTGAATTTTTACTCACGTGAATTGCACTCTGACTATTACAATGTACGATATATCTCTCTAGTTTAACACCAATTTCATTTAAAAATCTCTTCGACCATAACATTTCCTTACAAACTTTTGTAGTAGTAATAAATTCAGCTTCAGTTATAAATAATGCAACACACTTTTACAACCTAGACTGCCAAGACAACCCCATTAGCAAAATTAACAACAAACCTAGCTGTTGACTTTCTTGTCTCCAAGTCACTTTCCATGTCTACATCGGTGTGGCCAACCAATAAACATTTATCATTTCTAAAACATAACACATTTTGTAAGTACCTATCAAGTACCTCATTATCTATTTAACTGTTTGCCAATATTCTTTGCTCAGATTTGTTAAATGGCTGCTAACCATTCTAACTGCATATGCTATATCTGGCCTTGTACAAATCATAACATACATCAAACTACCAACAGTAAAAGCATAAAAAACCTTTGTCATTTCCTTAATCTCTATTCACTTAAGTCACTTTTCTTCAACTTGAAATAACCACAAAGTGGAGCTCCAACAGGCTTTACATCTTTCATGTTAAATTTTTCAAGTACCTTTTCTATATACTTTTCCTATGACACCCAAAGCTTTCTATCTCCTCTGTCACACCGAATGGACAATCTCAAGATTTGCTTTACAGATCCCAAATCCTTCATTGCAAAGGATTTGTTCAAGTTCTTCTTTAAACTTGCAGTTTTTGTTCCATGATATCCAACAATCAACATATCATCCACATAAAGCAACAAAATAATAGAGTCATCGTTATCAAACTTCTTGATGAACATATAATGATTAGAAACAGACTTATTGTACCAATTCCTTTCCATAAAGAAATCAAACTTTTTATACCACTGTCTATGAGCTTGCTTCAAACCATACAAACTCTTTTTCAGCATGCACACCATTTGTTCTTTTCCTCTAATTTTAAAACTGTCTGGTTGCTCTATGTATATGGTCTCCTCAAGATCACCATGAAGAAAGACCGTCTTCATATTTAACTGTTCAACTTCCAAATCCAAACTTGCAGCCAAACCTAGAAGAATTCTACTAGAAGACATTTTAACAACATGAGAAAAAATTTCAATGAAATCAATACCTTTCTTTTATCCAAAGCCCTTCACCACCAACCTTGCCTTATACCTTGATTGTGTGTTGTTTTCTTCGTGTTTAATCCTATAGACCCATTTATTTTTTAATACTCTCTTCCCCTTAGGAAGATCAACCAACTCATAGGTGTGATTATCATGCAAAGATTTCATCTCATCTTGGATGACCTTCAACCACTTCTTCTTTTCTACATGGGCTTTGACCTCACTGAAATTTTTTGGTTCTCCACATTTAGTGATTTTCATATATTCTGATGACAGAAATCTTATTGATGGAACTCGTTCATAAGCTAATCTCCTCACATTAGTTGGCTGCCCTTGATCAGAATCTCCATGTTCAAGTCGAACATCATTAACAAATTCATTAGAAATATCACCAGACACTATATCCTCACCCTCATCATCACTAAGTGGGGGAATAATTGTGTCATCCTGAATCTCCTTTTCACTTCTAGTTGAGGTTGAATGTTCTTTTATCTTTTCCATGCTTTCTTGAGATTTTGTTTAAGGAACTTCTTCTTTGCCAAAGACCTCAACTGTTTGATCCTTCCTGAAAATTACATCTTTGCTTCGAATCAATTTTTTATTCTTAGGATCCCAAAGTTTATATCCAAATATATCATCACTATATCCCAGAAAAATACGTTCCACGACTTTAGAGTCAAGTTTAACCCTTTGTTCCTTAGGCACATGTGTAAAGGCCTTATAACTAAAAACTCTCAAACGAGAATAACTGACCTTTTGTCACTCCAAACCCTTTCTAATATGTCATTTCCCAGGCATGTGTGGAAGATCATCTGTTGATCAAATAACAAGTTGTGCTCATGTCGTCACCCCAAAAGCTTTTAGACAACTTTGTTGAAGACAATATACTTCTAATACTCTCAGAGATGGTCCTGTTCATTCTTTCAACCACTCCATTATGTTGAAGAGTATAAGGAACCTTTTCCTCATGCCTAATCTCATGCTTGCTATAATATTCATCAAACTCAACAGAACAATATTCACCACCATTATCACTTCTAAGGTATTTTAAGAGCTTACTGATTTCTCTTTCAACCAATACATGAAAATTCTTAAAGATCTCAAAAACATCACTTTTATTTTTCATGTCATAAGCCCACACCTTCCTAGAAGTATCATCAATAAAAGTGATAAAATAAATAGAATTGCCAAGAGATTTTACCTCTATAGGCCCACACACATCAATGTGTACCAACTCAAGAACTTCTAACTTCTTTGTACTTGTACTTGCAAAAGATGTCCTACATTATTTGCCCACCAAATAATAGTCACAAGGACTAATTGTGATGTCCTTAACCTTGGGAATGAGATTTAGCTTCTTCAACGTTTCTAGTACTGTTTCACGCATGTGTCCCAATTGATGGTGCCACAAATCAGCAGTAAAATCAAGTGAGGAGATATTAACATCCCCTCGAACTAGACTTGTCTCTTGTACAAACTACAATACTTCTTCCCTCTAGCAACAATAAGAGAACTTTTTACAAGTTTCCACACATCTTGTGCAAATTGTGAACCAAATCCTTCATCATTAAGCACTCTAATTGACAGCAAACTCATCCTCAAATCTAGAATATGTCTAACATTTTTAAGCACCAATTTGTAGCCAATGTTTGTTAGTATATATATACATCTCCAAGTCCCACAATTTTGGAAGTATCATTATTTCTCATCTTCACTATACCCAAATCCGAAGGTTCATAGGTAGTAAAAAATTTCTGCTTGGAGTTGTATGGAATGATACTCCCGAGTTAACTACCCAACTAGCATCACAATCAACCGTCAAACGATCATTCCCACAATCAGAAAGAATCACCATGTCATCATGTATAACATTAGTATTCTTTTCTCCTTGATCTTTATTGTCCTTATTTTTCAAGTCTTTCTTGAGCTTCTAATAATCCTTCTTGAAATGACATGTCTTGTCACAATAATAACACTTTAAGTTCTTCATGGATTTAGACTTTCCTCGACTCTTGTCCCTTTTGTTTATGTCCCTATTTATTGATCTACCTCTTGCTTCTTCTAACACTAATGCATGAGACCCTGAAGTTGGTAGAGGGTTTTCTTCTCACCTCCTCATTCGGTAATCTACTTGTTACCATGTCCATTGTGAGTTTTTCGTCTAGAGCAGCAATGTTCAAAGAGATTACCAATGTTTCCTAGCTCTCTGGCAATGTGTTGAGGAGGAGGATAGTTTGTCATTCTTCATCTAAAGTCATCTTCATCCTGGCAAGTTGTGTAATAATATTCTTCATCTCATTGAGATGCTCACTTATGCCAGTTTCATCCTTATACCTCAAGTTCACTAATTTCCTTATCAAAAGGGTTTTGTTACCGGTACTATTCCTCTCATAAACTTATTGGAGTTTATCCTATATAGCTTTTGAGAATGTCAATTCAGAAACACGATGATGATACACAACTTCATCTACCTATTGTCTCAAACAGGTCATAGCCTTCTCATCCAACTTATTCCAATCTTTATTAGTCACCTCTGCCGATTTCTGATCAATGATAGGTTCATATAAATCCTTGGAATATAAATAATCAATCATTTTTCCTTTCCAATAGTGTTAGTTATTCGGCCCCTTAAGAAATATCATCTTAACATACTTCTCATAACCCATCTTATAATATAAATCACAAACACACCAACTAAGATCTTAAAAATTTTGACGAACACCTAATGGGCATCAAATATCATCAACAACTAAAACTTACAAACCAAACAAACTAGCTCTAATTCCACTTGTTGGGATTAACCAAATATCTAAATCCTCATTTCAACATATAAGGACGAAAGAAGTACCAATCAAAATAAACATAGGTGAAAAGAATAAATACCTTACATGGACAAACTCAATTTTACATGGAAACCCAAAGTTTGGAGAAAAACCATAAGGCAAATAGTCAGATCTAATTCACTATATCACAACTTGATATGGAAAATATCCATTGGAAAACAAACTCCCAAATGCCAATTTATTGTAATTTCTACATAATTAGTATTAACAAAAAATGAATAGAAAAATAAAAAAATATTACAAATTAAAAACTTAATGAGGTTATCATTGACGATTGCAAGTGAATCTCAACAAAAATTTACCTTTCTTCAATCCACACAATTTTTTCTCCCCTCATGGCCCTTTTTCTTCAAAAACCAAAAACTAAAAAGAAAAACATCTAACATTGATTTTATTCCTTTCAACAAAACAAACCTACAAAATCTTAATTTTTGCCCCAAATAGGGTTACAATTTCATGTATTTGTAGAGGAGGGACAACCCAGCAATTTATGATGGTAGTCTGATTAAGGTTGTAGATGTTGATCTTAGAGATTGGGGTTTTGTGGTGTGATTGTTTAGGCTTGCTTAATAAGCAAGTGGGTTGGGATATGATCTGTTGTGTTGATGGTCTTGTTAATGTTGTGTGAAAATTTTTTGATGTCCGGTGTGATGTGTTAATGCGATATGTCTTCATTGTGTTGTAATGCGAGTAATGTGATCTTATAGCAATTGTCCTGGGTAATTTTATGTTGATGATCATGTTACCATGATGTCTGTACTGATTGCCGGTTAATGGTCTTACTAATGCTGTAAATGTTAAAATCTGCTGATGTCTAATATGGCGTGTTGATAGGTTGTTACCATTTAGGTTAAGTATATATACTTTCGGCAAATGGTTGGATGCGGACTTGAATTATTTATAGTATTTATAGTACTTAGTGAATTATATATGCTTGCTCTTGCATATATTTTTATTTAACATCATGCTTACATGTGAGCTTTGTTGGGCTTGTGCCACTACGGTTTGATGATGGGACTATTCTAGGTGGCTGAACTGTCTCCCGACTATTCCCATATTCTCTCCATAAAAAATTCGGCACATCCTGGCAATGGTTTGAGAGTGTGGCTTCGTGGTGGCATGAATGGAAGTTCAAAGCTTCCTTCTGGCTTCTTGTGTTTAAATGTTTTTTTTTAATTACGAGTGCCTTTATTGTTGGTGTTTGATAACAAACTGTTTTGTATAGATGGATGCCACCGCTCCCAAGTACTCCAAGGCTCAGTACGAGGAGACTGTTAAGGAGGTGTCATCCTACCTGAAGAAGGGTGCTTACAACCCTGAGAAGATTGCCTTTGTTCCAATCTCTGGATTTGAAGGTGACAACATGATTGAGAGGTACAAGGGCCCGACTCTCCTCGAAGCTCTCGACGTGATCCAGGAACCCGAGACGCCTTCAGATAAGCCTCTTCGTCTGCCTCTTCAGGATGTCTGCAAGATCGGTGGCATTGGAACTGTCCCTGTTGGTCGTGTTGAAACTGGAATTATCAAGCCTGGTACGGTTGTCAGTTTTGGCCCAACTGGATTAACCACCCGAAGTCAAGTCTGTTGAGATGCACCACGAGGCTCTCCAGGAGGCTTTGCCTGGTGACAATGTTGGATTCAACGTTGAGAATGTTGCCGTCAAGGACTCAAGCGTGGTTACGTTGCCTCCAACTCCAAGATAACCCTGCCAAGGAAGCTGCCAACTTCACTTCTCAGGTCATCATCATGAACCACCCTCGTCGATAGGTAGCGGGTATGCCCCGGTGCTTGACTGCCACACCTCTCACATTGCCGTCAAGTTCTAAGAGATTCTTGTTTGATTTTGGACGTATATATACAAGTATATAATTTTATCATATGCTATTAATAAGGTTTGGGCCTAAATTAAATTGATCTATTAAAATTAAGGTTAATGGGCCATTAATATTTAAGATAAATATATGTAGATACCGTTTTCGTAATCTCTAATTTATGATGGTTTAAATTTGAATTATAAAAGATAAGGATAAATACGGTTATACGAATAAATTGTTTTTCTTTTCTAGTATCCCATCATCCAGGAACTCTGGCTTTGGAGAACCAGTGTAAAATTTGGAAGATCAAACCATAAGAAATCAAAGAATTGCTTTACTATTATGGATCCAGGTACGCTTCCGTTATTAAATTTATTTTCTTGATGATTTGATATGAAGAAGGTTTTATTGATGATGGTTTTATCATCTATATAATTTTGGTTAAAGTTTAAAAGTTTTTTTATTCAACAAGTGGCATCAGAGCAACTTCATATTAAATCATTGAGAATTAATTGATTTATGTTTATTTATTTTTGGAATGAGTCAATCATTCAATACTTGTTTGTATGGGAAAATTTTATGGTTCGAATGTGCAGTATTCCCTTATTCACCAAAATTGACATGGTTTCCAACCAATCTTCTTTAACTTATTTAGAATACCCTAAATTTTGGATGGTAAATATGGTGATTATGTATTTTACTTTGCCCAAATTTTGCACTGTCAATATCAGTTTATGGGATATTTTTCCCAAATTAAGGTCTTCTTTTGGTTACATATCAAATGAGGACAATAAAGTTACAAAAGGTTATAATTTCAGAAATTTCCAAATAAAGATATTTTTATAACCTTTTTCAGTTTTATGTTATTTGGGATTATTAAATTCAAATTATGGTTCAGTTATGATTAATATTATAAAATTTATTAAGGACTACAATATGCTGCCAAAGTAGCCTCTTTTGTAAAAATTAATTTATTTTTAAAATATTAAGACGGTTGTGGGTATATGATTCATGTGAATATTAATCGGCCCAAAGGAAGGTTAATATTTGACAGAATTATATATTCATTTGCGGTAATAAATATGGGATAATTATCAAGTTTCCATGTGGATAATAAATCGGCCCAAAGGAAGGTTTATTAGTTGACAAGATTTATTATTCATATTTGATTATTGCACTGAGAGTACCACTTACAAATTAATATTTCTGTCCAAAGACTAAATATTAATGTTGTGCTAGGTATTTGCCGATGGGATTAACTATTGTTTGAATTATTAATCTTATTATAGGCATGTTGTTTTGTTCTATGGATTCAGTTAATCAATCTGCTTATATGATTTCTGCCAACATCAATTCAGTTCTTATGCTTAAAGATAATTTTGAGGATTGAAAAGAGAATGCGATAATCGTTCTCGGCTGCATGGATCTTGACCTTGCATTAAGGACTGAACAACCTTCTTCTCTTACGGACAAAAGTTCCATTGATGAAAAACGGGACATTGAGAAGTGGGAATGTTTAAATCGCACAAGTCTTATGATCATGAAGCGTAGGATTCCAGAAACCTTCAGGGGTATATGTCTGAAAAGGTTACTATAGCCAGTGAGTTTCTTAAAGAAATTGAAAAGCGTTTTGTAAAAAACGATAAGGCTGAAACAAGTACGCTTTTGTCGAACTTGATTTCAATGAAGTTTAAAGGCAAAACAAGCATAAAAGAGTACATCTTAGAGATGTCAAATATTGCTTCAAAACTAAAAGCACTAAGGTTAGAGCTATCTGAAGATTTGCTCGTGCATTTAGTTTTAATTTCTCTTCCGGCACAATTCAGTCAATTCAAGGTCAGTTACAACTGTCAAAGGGACAAATGGACTCTTAATGAGCTCATTTCTTATTGTGTTCAAGAAGAAGAAAGGTTGAAGCAAGAACAGGCTGAAAGTACTCACTTGGCTAGTACCTATCAAGACAAAATAAGAAGAAAAAATCAAGCTTCTTGCTATTTTTCTTTTGTGGTAAACCTGGACATATGAAGAAGGAATGCACTAAGTATCACACTTGGTGTGTAAATAAAGGTCCATTTCGTAATTTTGTTTGTTCTGAGGTTAATTTAGTTTCAATACCAATACACACTTGGTGGCTAGATTTAGGTGATACTACTCACATAAGTGTGTCAATGCAGGGTTGCCTGAGTTGTCGAAAGCCAAATGATGCTGAAAGATTCATCTATGTGGGTAATGGCAACTCAGTTATAGTTGAGGCAATAGGATTTTTAGATTATTGTTGAAGACAAGATATTATTTGGATTTGAAAGAGACATATGTAGTACCGTCTTTTAGACGGAATTTGGTTTCTATTTCTATATTGGACAAATTTGGTTATTCTTGTTCATTTAGAAATAATAAGTTTAGTCTTTTTCTAAATTCAAATATTGTGGGTACGGGTTCCTTGTCTTTTATGATAATCTATATTTACTTGATACTATTGCATTTTTAATGAAACTTTGCATGTGGGTTTATGTGGTACGAAAAGAAAATTAACCAATGAGAATTCTGCTTTATTCTGGCACAAGTATTTAGGACACATTTCTAAACAAAGAATTGAACGACTTATGTCAGATGGAATTCTTGATTCTCTTAATTTATCAGATTTTCAAGTCTGTATTGAGTGCATTAAGGGAAAACAAACAAATATAAGGAGACTAGGTGTCAATAGATCTTCAAGTGTCTTAGAACTAATATATACGGATATTTGTGGGCCATTTTCTACGGCTTCTTGGAATGATCAATAATATTTTATTACATTCATAGACGATAATTCTCATTATGGTTACCTTTATCTCATTCATGAGAAGTCTCAAGCATTGGACGTGTTTAAGGCATATAAGGCTGAAGTTGAGAACCAACTCAACAAAACTATTAAGGCTGTCAGATCTGACCGTGGTGGTGAATACTATGGTAGATATGATGGATCAGGTGTACAATGTCCAGGACCATTTGCCAAATTCCTAGAAGAGTGTGGAATCGTCTCACAATACACAATGCCAGGTACTCCTAGCATGAATGGTGTTGCTGAGAGACGAAACCGAACATTAAAGGACATGGTGAGAAGTATGATTGTTCATACTACTTTAACTGATTCACTCTGGGGTGAGGCACTAAAGACAGCAGCATATCTTCTTAATAGAGTACCAACAAAGGCAACAGTTAAGACCCCTTATGAATTATGGACTGGAAAAAAATCCAGTATTAAGCATTTACGCATTTGGGGTTGTCCAGCTAAGGCAAGGCCTTATAGGCCAAATGAAAGGAAACTGGACTTAAGAACAGTTAGCAGTTATTTTGTTGGGTACTCTGAACGGTCTAGAGGGTATAAGTTTTATGATCCCACAATAAGGTCATTCTTTGAGACGGGAAATGCCCAGTTCTTTGAGGATATTGAGTTTGGAGGAGAAATGAAGTTAGAGACTTTGTCTTTGAAGAAGAATCTGATTCTCTTCCCATGATTGTTCTTGACAATAATCAGGATCAGGATTATATTCCTGATGTTGTTCAAGAAACAATATCAGAATTACAAGACAATGTCGAGAATCTCCCTAATCAAGTTATACCTGAAGAGCAAACTCAACAACCTCAAGAGCAAATGCCATTAAGGAGATCCACAAGAGAAAGGAGAAATTCCAAGAACATGAGGATAATACTGGAATGGTGGAAGATGATCCAATCAACTTTCATCAAGCCATGAAGAGTTCTAATTCTCAAAAGTGGATTGATGCCATGAATGAAGAGATGAAGTCCATGAAAGCTAATGACGTTTGGGATCTTGTTCCATTGCCTGAAGGTGCGAAACCTATTGGTTGTAAATGGATATTTAAAACCAAGAGGGATTCAAAAGGTGATGTAGAAAGATATAAGGCTCGTTTTGTTTCAAAGGGCTTTACTCAAAAGGAAGGCATCGATTATAATGAGACTTTCTCTCCAGTTTCATTGAAAGACTCAATCAGAATAATTATGGCATTAGTGGTACACTTTGACCTTGAGTTACATCAGATGGATGTAAAGACTGCGTTTCTAAATGGTGACATTGATGAAACAATTTATATGGTGCAACCGGAAAACTTTGTATCTGGAGATTCAAAGAATATGGTTTGCAAATTAAAGAAATCCATCTATGGACTTAAGCAGGCTTCTCGTCAATGGTATCATAAATTTCATCAAGTGATTCTCTCATTTGGTTTTGAGATGAATGTTATTGATGATTGTATATACCATAAGTTTAGTGGGAGTAAGTATATTTTTCTGGTTTTATATGTTGATGATATATTGCTCGCTAGTAATGATATAAGTTTCTTGCACGAAACCAAGAGATTTTTATCAAAGAAATTTGAAATGAAAGATCTTGGAAATGCATCTTTTGTATTAGGAATTCAAATACATCGGGATCGTTCTTGATGTATATTTGGATTATCACAAAAGACTTATGTAGAAAAAGTGCTTAAAAGATTTGGCATGCAAGATTGTAAACCAGGAGATACCCCTGTTTTTAAAGGAGACAAATTCAGTCTCAATCAGTGTCTTAAAACTGACATAGAAGGAAATGAAATGCAAAAGATTCCCTATGCTTCAGTAATAGGAAGTCTTATGTATGCTCAAGTATGTACGCGTACAGATATTGTGTATATTGTTGGAATGTTGGGCAGATATTTAAGTAATCCGGGATTGGATCACTGGATAGCAGCCAAAAGAGTCATAAGGTATCTTCAGAGAACAAAACATTACATGCTTACCTATCGGAAGTCAGATCAACTTGAGATCATTGGGTATTCTAATTCTGATTTTGATGGATGTCAAGCTATGTCTACTTGCTTGCTGGAGGAGCTATTTCTTGGAAGAGTGCTAAGCAGACACTCATAGGTTTTCCACCATGGCAGCTGAATTCATAGTTTGTTATGAGGCATCCAATCATGGAATATGGTTGCGGAATTTTGTCACAGGGCTGCACATTATTGATAATATTGAAAGACCACTTAAGTTATTTTGTGACAATCAGTCTGCAATATTATATTCAAATAACAATAGGAGCTCATCTAAATCAAAACATATAGAGATCAAGTTCCTTGTTGTGAAAGAAAGAGTTTAGAGTGATAAAGTTTCGGTAACGTCTCTATAGAGCATATTGAGACAAACTCTATAGTTGTGGATCCACTTACTAAAAGTTTACCGCCCAAGGTCTTTCATGAGCATGTTGCTCATCTGGGTGTTGTATCATTTGATGATATGTTACTTTAGTGGGAGTTTGTTTTGTTAAGGTATTTGGTTTATGTTTCACTCTATTTTGGTGATCTCATAAGGTTGGACCAGTTAAAAATATGCATGTTCAGATCAAATTACATGTAATTTTCATGCTACACATCCATACTTGATCTATGTCATTTAATTATGTTGATGTATGTGACCATGGATGGGTTTAGTTACGATAAATGTAACGAAAATCGCCTTGATCCTATATTAACATTTATTAATGGACGAGATTGTTATTTTGGAAGAATAGCATATGTTATTTTGGAGCTCATATGGTAATATACAATTATCTTTATATATATAGTCCAAGTGGGAGATTGTTGGATTTTAGACGTATATATACAAGTATATAATTGTATCATATACTATTAATAAGGTTTGGGCCTAAATTAAATTGATCTATTAAAGTTAAGGTTAATGGGCCATTAATATTTAAGATAAATATATGTAGATACCGTTTTCGTAATCTCTAATTTATGATGGGTTAAATTGGAATTATGAAAGATAAGGATAAATACGATTATACGAATAAATACGTTATGGTCCCCGAATTCGCACCGTTGTTTTTCTTTTCTGGTATCCCATCATCCAGGAACTCTGGCTTTGAAGAACCGGTGTAGAATTTAGAAGACCAAACCATAAGAAATCAAAGAATTGCTTTACTATTATAGATCCAGGTACGCTTCCGTTATTAAATTTATTTTCTTGATGATTTGATATGAAGAAGGTTTTATTGATGATGGTTTTATCATCTATATAATTGTGGTTAAAGTTTAAAAATTTTTTTATTCAATGATTCTGACCAAGGTCAACAAACGGTCCGGTGTGGAGCTCGAGACGGAGCCGAAATTTTTGAAGAATGGCGATGCAGGGTTCGTGAAGATGATTCCCATCAAGCCTATGTTCGTTGAGACCTTGTCAGAGTACCCAAAACTTGGGCGCTTTGCCGCGAGGGACATGCGCCAAACTGTTGCTGCGGGAGTCATCAAGGCCGTCGAGAAGAAGGATGCCAGTTGTGCCAAGGTCACCAAGTCTGTTGCTAAGAAGAAGTGAGAATGTCTTCGGTCGTTTGCGTCATTAAAACAATTTTGTTTTAGTTATTAATAGTGAGTCGTGTGATTCAAGGTTTTTGAAGTGGCGGATGCTATCAGTTATAGTTTTATGACTGGTTTTTGTTTTTATGGTACAAGACTTCTTTTTCTTTTATCTTTATCTTAATAGTCAAATATTTATTTTTTCCTTTTCCATAGCGATAAATATTTAGTAAAAAGTTTTTTTGCAATCGTTAATGTTTAAGTGAGGCCTTTCAGCTGTTTTATTAGATCAGACTCCTTGCTCTTCTATTCATTTGCATTGTAATGTTACTTCTCCGTCTTTATGAATTATTTATCTAATCTATGATGAACATTTCATCACTTATTTGGACGTCAAATTATGTACTAGCTTCATTACGTGCTCCTCTATGTACAAATATATGTATATAGGAATAAGTATTGTTGTACTCCAGCACAACCATCTTGGCCGTTGGATTAGCATCCAACGGCCAAGATAAAAAAGGGGGGGGGGGCGCTACGCCGGCGCCGCCGCAGGAGCGACGGCGGAGGGGGTGGGAAGGATGCACGGCCATGGCAACGGCCGGGGGGGGGGCGGCGACGGGGACGGGGCGCGGCGCGGCAGGGTGGCGGGCGGAGGCCGAGGGGGCGCGGCGGGGTGGCGGACGGGGGACAGGGGGGCGTCGCGCGGCAGGGTGGCAGGCGGGGGACGGGGCGCGGTGGTGTCGCACGGCAGAGGAAGAGGTGGGGCAGCTAGATCCACCGCCCTGTCCCCTGCGGTTACATCGGCCGGGGTGGCGGCGAGCGGCGGCCGACGGCGACAGAAACTGTTCTTTTTATTGATGGAGAAGGGGGAAGTGGGGGCTTGTTTCAGCCGTTGGATTTGATCCAACGGCTGAAACACTACCGTACAGCCATCTTGACTGTGCTGCAGTACAGCCCCTCCCACCTTCATATATATATATATATAGAAAGAGAGATGAGCGATTGGGTAAGCTAAGGATAGATAAATTTTTTTGTCCTTAAGTTTAATTTTGACCAGATTGATTCTTTTCAAAATCAAAAAGAAAAAACCCTACCCCTACCCCTCACAGCATCTGCGGAAGGCAAATGGCCACACTAGCCACATTGGGGTGTTTTTTTCTTTCACTAAATCTAGACCTTTATTAGAATTTGGGAGGAGTAAAAAACTCTGTCTTTGGCTGAAAAAACTTTTCCCATATATAAATATAGGTAAAAGTTTATATGAATCATGACTCATATAAGATATATGATTTCAATTGATCGTGAACCATTTAATTATAAGGACTTTCGTCTTAAAAAAATTTATCCTACCTCCCCCAACCCTCCCTCCTCCGTCAAATATGGCCGACAGCAACATTTTCTTCTCGGCCTGATGGCCGCAGTCGGCCAAACCCAACCAACTGCAGCCGCACACTGCCAGATCTCAGAGCCCAATCTTCCACCAGTAGCCGTATACCCTCTTTTTCGGGCATTCGTCTTGTCATTTACATTATTTTGTAGAATTCATGGCTTATCTTGCCAACTGCCTAAAGCATTTCACATTCTTCTGTAGACAATCCTGTGTGTCAAAAACATATTTGAACACAAGCAAGTGCCTTTGTGCAAATGTCTTTTTTTCAATGTTTTATAGATTGTGGACTTGGCGCTGGAGCTATTCCCCACCTTTTACGAACCTGCTCCAAGTTCTCAGCAAAGAACCTCTCGTAATAAATGCACATAAGATCTGTGGATTGCATTCCAGCTCTCGCGGCCCAGGGTAAGTAATGCTGGAAAAAGATGTTCCGCTGCTTTTCACTGAACCTTGCCGTCCCACCAATGATAGACAAAAAGCACATTGGCAGCAACATTTGCTCAAACTCGATCACTTTTAGAGCAGATTCTCCAATCAGATTTGTGGGAAGGTCAAACAATACATGCCAGAAATCATGTACCTCGCGCGCTCTTATGGCAATGTAGGCCAGGTCTTCTGAGTCCATGAATCGTACAGGTGGCCGATCATCCGGAGAAAAATTTCTAGATCCCATGAACTTTGCATAAGCGGCACCAAATGTGCCCTCCGGAAGGTCCCAAGCATGGCTGACTTTTGAGGAGATAACACGGGGTTGTTCCAAAAGTACGGCCTGCAATAGTAAGAAGACCAAAAATTGGAGCACATACGCAAGCATAGACATTAACTGGAATAGCAAAGTAGTGCCTATCTGTCAGAGGAAGCACAACTACTAAAGTGCTACATCAAAAGATCTAGGAAGACAACTATCCTGCTATGCTGTACATAGAACTCAAAGCATTTACTTTAATGTTGATTAGCAGTGGTAACACCACAGCACCACTCAACACTAACAGACAAGAACTTTAAAAAAAACACACACACACACACACACAAAGAACAAAAAGTTAGACATTCCACCTGAATGTGTCCGCTTAGCCTACAATTGCTGAGAACAAATTCACCAGTAATAAATAATCACGAACAACTAAAACAATCCAATTTCTGCTGATATAGGTTGAAAGTAGACAAATGCCACTTGCATCTTCCAACTACATGGAAGTACCACCCCATCCCACTAAATTTTGTTTGTCATTCTTAAAATCAAAAGCTTACTAGTTGAGAAACCTGACCATGATGGACTCAAAAATCCAATTCTAGATTTCCAAAGCCATGTGAATTCAAGTATTACATTTGAACCGGTAGAACAAAATTTAGATTGGAAGGTATTATTTGTCAGAATACCATATGATTGAACAAATTAGATATGAAAGCTAATAAAAATATCGAAAGTCAAAACCAGGCCATCACAAGACAAAAGCCAAGTTCCAGCTCTCAAGCTATGTAAGTTCAAGTATCAAATTTAAACACATGAAAAATTCTACTGTGGAACACACTAACTTGTCTAAATTCCAAATGGGAGAACACAATAAATAAATATTATATCATGGACTTCAAAATTCAAAACCAGGTGATCCCAAGTAATTTATATGAGAAGCGCAAAATATTTTGATCTATTTATTAACTTAGAAAAGGAAAATAATCAACTATACCGTTTGGCTGAAACATCCAACAGAATGTCAAAATGTTATGTGATGGTAGTTATGAAATTTGACACCAGTGATTACTATCACATCATCCACTCATTAATAATTGCAGCATTCTTAGGTGTCAGTTCTTCTATAAAAAAGGAAGATAGATTGGTCATAAAATTGGAGGGAGCAGAAGTCATTATGTTCAGTGAATATACAATTTGTTCTCTTGTACAAGTAAATAAATGAAGATAAAGCAGATAGGGCATATGCTTTATATCTATAAATGTGATTATCACTCAAAGATTCAATAGGACCAAAAAGATCACGTGTATGAAAAACAAAAGACATATCCTGTTTTACCATGCTCAAAGTTGGCAACATCCAATGTCTAAATCATTATTGAGCAATATATCCAAGAAAGGCAACAAGATTCTAAGTCATTATTGAGCAATAATTCCAAGAAAAGAAGCAAGGTAAGAACTTATAATTTGTCTAGCTAGACAACCAGAGGTTGCCTAGGCTTCCGAGAAGGCAATGACAATTGGTTTTAAACTAACTATACCTTCAAAACTCCTCATAAAATTTCCATCTACACCTAACTAGCAATCATAGATTTAATATAACACAGCATATATCACATATAAAAAGGGGCATTCCCTGCCTCAATGTGCTTGAAGTTCATATTATCTTAAATCTATCTAAAAAAACATGACTAATAAAACCTGTTTAGTTGAAAAACCGGAGGTTACCCTAGGCATCAGAAAAGGAAGTGACAAGTAATTTTGAACAAACTGTACATTCAAACTCTTCATACAATTCTTTTCTACATCTACCAACCAATCATGGTTCCAATATGACTCAACATATATCACAAAGAAACATTCCCTGTCTCAATTTGCTAACTAATAAATAAAACCAGTTCAATAGGACAACCAGAAGTTACCCTAGGCTTCTACAAAAAAGAGACAATTGGTTTGGAACTTAATCTGTCTTCAACAATCCACCTCACAGGACAACCAGAAGTTACCCTAGGCTTTGACAAAAAATTGACAATTGGTTTTGAACTCAATCTGTCTTCAACAATGCCCCTCATAAACTCCCCATCTATATCTACTACCGACCGCAGAGAAAATAAAACCCAACAAATATGACATACAAAAAGGGGTAATTTCTACCTCAATGTGCTTGGAGTTCATATTATCCTATATCCAAGCAATAAAACGTGTTGGACAGCCAGAAATTGCCCTATGCATCAGAAAAGAAGAGGTAATTGGATGTTGAACTTACTCTGCCTTCAACACTCCTCCTCATCCGGTCAAGCACTCTTTGAAAAGCCGGCTTCCCTGTTGTCTCACCCAATGCAGCAATCAAATCTGCTCTCCTGGGATCCATCAATGCCCCCAACGCAGAGCCAACGGCCACAGCAGCTTGCTGCCATCCCTTCAGGCAGATACGCGCACCGTCCAACATTCCACTATGATGATAAAAAATTCTCTACCTTATAAATGCTCAGAACTGCATTTTATTTAAAAAAATCATTTTTTGAAAAAAATTAGCAGAGGTTAAAATGTATAGATGCAATTAGAATTATATATCAAAGGAGCCAAAATATCAAAGCCAATATCCCTACCAGAATATATATATATATATATACACACACTTAAATACACACACAATTACAGCTTCAACCAAGGGTGTCCACGACATGGACACCACTCCATCCGTGTCCATTGCCATGTCCACGTTTTTTGTGGCATTGTCCTCGCCTGTATAAACAAACTTTTTGTGGACACTGTCCATGCCCGTCCGTAAATTATTTGCAGAAATGAACACAAACGTAGACATCGTCTTATTCAAGCCCAAAACTGTAACTTAACCAAACACAATGAATCCAAACCTAAGTTTTCCACAGAATGGTCTTCCTTGAACCATGGGGCCCTTAAAAAGTAAAAACATGATAGAGAAAGGATCCATCTTATGCTAACATGGGAATTTTCAATGTATTAACTTTAAAAAGGATTAATCTTGGATTAAAGAGAGGAATGCAACCTATCACATCCTTAATTAAATAGTAGCTAACTCAATATGCAGTTCCTGCCACCATTTACAATTACATGTCTAATATTGGATTATATCTTACATATGAAAGTTACCATTCAGATAAAAAATCCCCATTCTTCCCACTAGTTCTGAATAATTATAAACCAAATGACATTCCAAATTCAAACCCTTCCTCTTTGCAGCACACCAAATTACATGTAATCCCATTGCAGCCATGCAATCCAAGTTATATGTGTTACACATATATAAGTGATCAGTTAAATAGCTCACAGAATAAGCTTCAAGAGACTTAAGTTAAAATATTAATGTATTCAATTAAAATATTAGTTCTAGAGACTTAAGTTATTGATAGAGTTCATTATAGAAAAGGGAAAAGTGTAATTGATTTGTAATTCTTCATTATTGTTGAACTAGAAGAAACCTGTACCTAGCCCCTGCCTTTATGATTGGTCAATGTTGTTCGTAATTTTGCAACTTACAATCATAGATTAAAAAACCAAGAGATCATCAGACAGCAAACAATATTGCAGGGATCAAAACATGATTGTGCAGGTCAAACCAAAACATGACAAGGAGAACACTCAAATAAGCCAAATAGCATGCCCAATTTTCATCTTTCATGCTACTAATTATAGAAAGTCCTAGCAAACTACAACAGACGTAGAATAATTACAATCTTCTAGAAAAATGATAATCTTCAAGCAGTCATAGAATCAGGAAAAACCATTACTTTAATTCTCCATTTCAAATTTAGAAAACAGAAAAAGTCATAACTTTGACATATATATTATATTTTTTTCAGACATTGCCATAGGCCCAGAACCAATACTTCTACTTCCGTCATAGATTTTTATCTAGCCGTTGCATTGGTTGTAATTGAAATTCAGCCAATTGTCTAAGCAACAAGAAGTGAAGACAAATCAATGAACTGATCAAAAAACAGAACAAGATTTTCCCACCAAATATGTATTCTATTTACAAAATATATGATAAATAACAAAAAAGTTGTAGTCTTAGCTATTCAGAGCAAATGAGAAAGCACACAAACATTTTCAGCCCAATTTGACATGCAACCGCAAGAATACCAATCTATAACACAAATGAAGAAATGGGTACAAGATTAAAAGCAATAACACTCAACCCAATACTCGAATTTTATCAGAAAACTCATATAGAATTTCATCAATAACACAACAAGAACCAATCTTAATTCACGAAAGCATGTTCACAGATCTTCTATGCACAAACAACATCATCCCAACAAACATGGTTTCAACACAAGACGGGAAGAGAAGAGAGAAGAGGAGCATCACTGCAGCGGAAGGAGAGGCGCCCCTTCTTCCCCGGATGTCGCTGGAGCATTCGCCGGAAAAAGCACCCGCCAGTAGCGACCAACGGGAGGAGGGACAGGTGCCGGCCGTCTCAAAGAGGCAAGGGAAACGTATCGGTCGGGTTCGGGTATCGGTCGGGGAGCGAGCGAGTCAATCTGATTTACTCAGGTTAAACTAGATTCCAGACATAAATAGTATTTTATTGTAAATCGAGTTAAGCTATAAATTTACCGGAAATTGATTGAACATGTTAGTAAATTTAATTGCAATTTGATGTGAATGTAATTTATATATTAATATTAATAAATTTTATATAAATTATTAAATTTAATTATTGCATTCAAGTTCATATCAAGATTATTTACTATTTAACTAACAAATTAATATTATCATCGAACAAATCGTGATAAAAAAATCCAACTTTTGAGTTCAGCATTATAAAGTATTAAATAAAATAAATACAACTTCTAACATGTTCATTACAAGCATCAAACATGAAGAGTTTATAATTTCAATCGTCGATTGTTCCATGTTATCTAAACAACTTCAACTCAGTACTATGTAGCATGATGTTAAGTTAAGGAATCATCTTCATCATCTAATAGAAGTATTTTTTTTCCACTAACACATACTCATTATGGAGCCAAAATTCCAAGTAAGTTTGTATAACCCGCATCAACGAGATAATTTTTATTGTCATAAAACAATCACCATGGGTCATCAAAATATATTACCAATAAATATTGACAACAAAACAAATCGGATGAACAATAATTTTTACAACTATAAAATATGCAAATATCTACATCATTAAAATTATAATAAAAATATTTATATTCAAGATGCAAGTGCAATAAATGCAAACAAAAACATACATAAAGATGGTTATGGAAAATATATATATATGTAAATAGGGGAAGAGATTATCTACATTAAAAAATTAACTTTTTCACATTTTATCTACAGTTATAATATAAGCATTTATTAACACCCATATAAAAACAAATTTTAAATATAATATCAAATCAATCATCTAAAACAAAAATATAAAAATATATTAAGAAAAAAATATAATGGTAGAAAAATCACCATCCAAATAGGTAAGAAATTTTTCTTTTAAATTTGTGAAAAAATAGTGGAAAAGATATTACAATGTGCCCGAGGAGGTGGGGAACAAAACCAGAAAAGCCAATGTTATTATTTAGCAAAATCTAATTATATTATAAATAATTAAATTTAAATGGCATCATAAAAAATTAAATTTAAAATAATCATGTAATATAGATAATGAGATTAATTCGACAAAAATACAAAAAAAATAAATTTGAAAACATATAAATTTTGTACATTAACATATGTATTTTTATGACAAATCATAATCAAATATATATTTTTAAATTTTATATTATACGAATATTGGATATCCAATACCCAAAACCAAACCTGACTATTATATGAGGGTCACAAAATCAAGCTCAATTGTATATATACCAATCTAAACCGTTAAAGTTAAGTCGAATTTATGACATGGACCATTAAGTACTCTTGAAAGTATTTGACTTGTAAGAAGGAAATGATTTATGCACATCCAATTACACAATTCTAGACAATTTGATATTTGGGAGAATATTTATTGATTTTTCTTTCTATTTTTCCCCGCTATAACATTTTAGTATTTACAAAACATATATATTATTTTAAATACTAACATAAATGTGGTATATATACAGATGTGTGTTTAGACACCCCTAAATTCTAAAAGAATAAACCCAACCCAAAATTCTAAAAGAATAAACCCAACGCGAAAAGTATCAATTACACAAACATACAACAATCACAAAAAATAATTAGAACATAAAATATTATCGAATAATCTCATTGAAGATTAAGCCTAGGTGAGAAATGAAAATGTGAAGCAAAAACATGTAAAATGGGAAACAAAATAGAATCAAAAGGACGAAAGAGGATCAAAAGACGATACCTCTACAGCCTAAGGGAAGGAACCGAATTGTATTTTCCTTTTTATTCCTAGTTTTAAAATTTTATATGAGGAAAAAATATTAGGTCATGGTAGGCAATTTATTTAATTTAAAACAAATTGATTTTAGTTTTAATTAAGCTCTCATTATAACCTTGACTAAGATAAAACTCTTTGATGAAAATTATCAAAGAATCTTCCATCACATAATAATAATGAAATAATTTCCCCTTTTTTATTAGAAGTTCCTTAGAAACTCTATAAAACAATTTTCAATGGTTTTTATTCAAGTAACCATTGTATTATGAATTATAAATGAATGATTTTTATTATAAATGAAATAAAAACCCTATTTTTTAAAAATAAATTAAATGGAAAATTAATAATTTATATAATTTAAGTAACCAAGACCTCTACGCAATATGCATGATATATTTTTAATTTTATTTTCAATTTTTTACAATTTACAATAAAAATCCCCTTTTATAATCAAAAAATTAATTTAAAATTCCAATTCTAAATTGAAAGTAAATTAAATTTAAACAATCATTCAAAAAATTCGGTCAATGTAAAATGATCTAAGTACCTGTGCTAAAATAGTATAAGCTGTTACTTAGTAATGATGTGTTATAAAGTAGACTTATGACAATCAGATGATAAGTGCAAGAGCAATCCTTCTATTCTTGACTATTAAGTATGTTTTCTGTTATTAAAAAAATAATTTAATTAAAAAATTAAATATAATAAATAAATCATTTTAAAATTATTAATAAAATTTTTACGTATATATAGTATTAACCTTATTTTTTATATAAATTAAAAATCAATTTCATTCTTAATAACATTTGACACGACATTAGAAAAATAAAAAAATTTAAATATTTTATTTAATAAATAAATTAAAATTTTTATTTTTAAGTCTCTAATGTAGTTATCACGTGGTGGATATATAAACATTTTAATTTTATTTATCGTAAATTTATTTTTTATTTTTTACAATTACTGTATTGTTAATTCGGGCGGAAATTAAATAACTAACTATAAGGTCTACGATCTTGTTCATAAGTTTAGCACAAACCAAAAGTTACCTCTACCTTTGTAATTTCTCTATTAAATAGTTTATATTACAAAAAAAATTATATTTATATATAAGAATTGATAATACCTTGTTTGCACGTATTTATCCGGCCACGCGTATTATTTCTGAAGAATTGGTTCATGCTATTCTAAAACTGCCAGAGGAGATTACAAGAGAAAAATCTCCGTCATTCAAAACTGAAGGAGAGAATTTGGGTGGAAAATTCTGATGGTTTATGATCCCACGCCCGTAATCTCGAAACAGAAGAAGCGTGGAAAACTCTATAAAAGACAAAGCCTGCCCTATTGGGAAAGGGGGGCTCGTAAATTGAAAAGAAGAGAAATAGAAGAAAGAACAGGGGAAGAGCCCCTCGCCAGAGATTTATCTCAGGTGACCCCCTGGCCAACCACACCGCCATCTTTTCTGTGAAGCACTACCAAGGAGAAACATTTCTATAGTGCCGGAGGAGACCCAGCTCCATTTATTGCCAAACTTTGAAGATGAAACCTATGTCGCTGCTGTTGCACATGCCGGAATAAAGACTTTGTTGTGAAGTTGTCGCCATTGCCGTGAGAAGAGGAGAAGACCGGTGAAGCAAGGTCTCCAACGTCAATGTCCGTCCAAGACCTCTCTCCATTCCCAGTGTTCCCTCACTTCCTTCAAAGCCAAGCCGCCAGCCAAAGCTGCGCCCAAACCCACCGGCAATGAAGAAGAAGATAGCATCTCTGTTTTGCAGGTTCAGCGTCCAATTTTTTGGGCAACATTGGCCGTATTGGACCAGTCTGAGACCATGGGCGTGAAGCTTGAAGTGCCCCCTACACAACGCCTCAAGGACTTGCCGCCGGAGACTCCTGTCATCGCTGGGAAATCGCCACGAAGCACCCCACCAGAGAAGGGAGGGAGAAGGCGGAAAACAAATCAACGGAGAGCAGATTTCGCTGGTTTTTCGACCAGTGACGGCCGTTCCCAGCGCCGCTGTGGAGTGAAATGTGAAGACGGAAGAGTGGTCTCGAAATCCAAAGTGAGCTTTGCCGGTGTTCGCCATTGCAGTCGCCGGAGAAAAGCCAGGAAGAGACCCATCCAACCAGAAGAAGAAGCAGAAAACAGAGCGGAAATAGTCGTGGAGAGCTGATTTCGCGACGGTTTTTCGATCAGCCCCAGTCGTTCCCAGACCTTCCGCTGCGATAAACTGAAGGTGGATAAGTGATCTACAAGCCCAAGCCGAGATCCGTCGGAGTTCGTCGCTGAGGTCGCCGGAAAAAAATTAAGAAGTGACCGATCGGAGCAGCGTAGCACAAAAGTGTCTAGCTTTCCGGCATCCGACCGACTGACCGGAGCCGCCGCTGACTGTCGGACCACCGCCAAGACCTTCACCATTCTGAGCTCTACAGTTTTAGATGAAGTCCGCCACCATTCAGCTGCCGGAAAAGCCGCCGCTGAAGCCCCAAAAGCGCCGCCGCGTCACGCCGTAGCCGGGTCTGTCGTGCCCGTTT
>JAURVB010014530.1:0-11506 GCA_033002965.1 Piper betle | reverse complement strand
ATCGGACTGAATTATAGTTTGCCCTCACCAACATGGTTTCCACAACCACCGTATTACCAATCCGCCTTACCCATACCAGTGGTATAATCCCAGCATGCTCCCAACTAACTATCTCTAGTGTTTCCACCACCAATCACCACCACGGTACCCATCCCATCAGCACTGTCAACAATGCCATTAAGTCAAATGTCCAGTTCCTATTACAGATTTACCAACAAGTCAGCCACAGTTCCAGCCCACCAACCATGTCATAGCTTAACCAATGTCAGGACCTTTTGTTATGAAGCAGTTGAGGAGCGAGAAATGGATGTCGTCGCACTTATCACTGCGATTTGATTGGAAAGAAAGATAAAGAATCAACTGAAGCGACAAAGTGCCTTCAACCCTTTAGCCGATGAAGTCTACACAGAAGTTTCTTCCTGAGAAGTACAAGTGCCCAACCTTCACGAAGTTTGATGGAGATGTGCAACCCTGAAGATCACATCACAATCTTCGAGATTGACGCGGGAACAAGTCCCCAACAAATGAAAAGTTAAAGTTACAACAATTCCCAGCTTCTCTTAATGGTAATGCACTTAGATGGTTCAACAATCGCCCACCTAGATCAATCAAGTCATGGGAGGAACTCATCGAGCAATTCACAATGCATTTTCAGTCAATTGATATCCCAATAAAGATTGAGCATTTAAGGCAATGCCAGAGAAAACCAGGTGAAGAATTTGCTACATATGTAAAAAGATTCAGAAGCCTTTCATCCCAAATGAAAGAGACTCCAGAGATCAAGGAGCTTGTAAAGATTTGCGCGATGAATGCTGGATCAGCAGCTTGGTTCCTGAGTGCTGCACAATCCAACACATTTGAAGAACTCTTTGAAAGGGTGCTTATATATGAGGAACTCAACAGAATTTCAGCTTCAACAAAGAATAAAGGAGCATCAAGCAATGCAGTCACCGAGCTTGGTCACATGGATCATGAGTGGAAAGTGAAGAATAAGAATGGAAGTGAAAATCCAAGATATACACCTCGAGAGTCTCGACAATAGCGTGAATGGAGGAATATTAAACATTACACCTTCAACACTGGAGATACTGAGAAATGGTTTGACGTGTTGAAGAGCAAAGGAAAGATCACACCATGGACTCCAAAAATTCTGCCAAAGCCAGAAGACGAAAAGAACGAAAATTCTTATCGATTTCACCAGAGGTTAGGTCATTCTACGGTGAAATGTCGAGACATGATGGAGAAGATCCAAGAGTTACTTGACAAAGGTGATGTAAAGTACAAAACTTCAACTGCCAATGTGATGACAGTGAGCCACCCATCTTCACTAATCAAGTCTCAAAAGAGAAAGGAAAAGCTAGATGAAGGAAGGAAAAATGAGAAAATGTATGCCCCAATGATTAAGGTCAACGACATGGAAATGCCACCTGTTTCCACTAAAGAAGTAAAGAAAGGGTTCCCTACATCTCCAATGATGCATGAGTTTGAAATTCAAACTGATCAAAAAGGAAAGGAGCTTGATAAAGAAAAGATAGAAGATCAGCTTGTTGTTCAAACAACTTCGACTCAAGAAGAAGTTAAATTGAAGGATTCAATGCAATATGGAAAAACAAAACTTCGCCTGATTTGCAGTTACGGTGGAAAGATAGCGATCCAAGGAAGGAAGAGACATTACATTGGAGGAAACACACGACTTGTTTTAGTGGATCGTGATTGTTCTTATTCAAGTCTTGTTACTCGAATCAAGAGTACATTTTCTACTAGCAGCCCTTTCACGATCAAGTGTCAGCCACTAGGTGAAAGCTTGAAGTACCCTATCACAATTGCTAGCAATGAAGACTTGACAAATATAATTGAAGAGCAAGAGGAGTTCAACACAAGCACAAGATCAACTTCTCACCTTCATTTCTTTGTATTACCAAAGAAATCAAGATCACCATCCAACTCAACATTGGACAAGAAGTTAAGGGCGTCAATCGAAATTATTACTCCTAAAAGGTTTAAAAGAGAAGCCAACAACTCAACAAATACTACGATGCATCGCAAAAGAACAAGGTCTCCCCATATCATAGAAGGAAAAGAAGACATCATGAGATCTTCTTGCCAAAGAAGCTAGATGCTAAGAAGAGAAGTCACAGCTGAGAGTAGAAACGAAATTGTCATTCCCTCATTGCTACTCAAGTCTAAAAAGTAAAAGGAAAGAAATATGGATTTGGAAACCACGGTTGTCAAGCAAAGAAGCCACTCTCCTAAATCAAAATAATGGGCAGTTATCACATAGTGACCCAGAAGGGGTCATCCTAGCTTGAGAGCAAAATATTATTTTTCACAAAAAAACAAAACAAAAGAGAAAAAAGAAAACAAACTATATTTTTTTGCCGATTCTTCTTTCCAAATTTGCGAAAAATCAGCAAGGGGCTAATGTTTGCACGTATTTATCCGGCCACGTGTATAATTTCTGAAGAATTGGTCCATGCTATTCTAAAACTGCCAGAGGAGATTACAAGAGAAAAAGTCTCCGTCATTCAAAACTTAAGGAGAGAATTTGGGTGGAAAATCCTGACGGTTTATGATCCCACGCCCGTAATCTCGAAACAGAAGAGCGTGGAAAACTCTATAAAAGACAAAGCCCGGCGTATTGGGAAAGGGGGGCTCGTACATTGAAAAGAAGAGAAATAGAAGAAAGAACAGGGGAAGAGCCCCTCACCGAGATTTATCTCCGGCGACCCCTGGCCAACCACACCGCCATCTTTTCTGTGAACATTGCCAAAAGAACATTTCCATAGCCTTGAAGATGAAACCTACCTTGTTGCTGTTGCACATGCCGGAATAAAGACTCTGCTGTGAAATTGTCGCCATTGCCATGAGAAGAGAGAAGACCGGTGAAGCAAGGTCTCCAACGCCAATGTTCAGCGTCTAATTTTTGAGCAACATTGACAGTATTGGACCAGTCCGAGACCACGGGCGTGAAACTTGAAGTGCCCCCTACACAATGCCTCGAGGACTTGCCGCCAGGAGACTCCTATGATCGCTGGAAATCGCTACAAAGCAACCCACCAGAGAAGGGAGGGAGAAGGCGGAAAACAAAGCAACGAAGAGCAGATTTCGCTGGTTTTTTACCAGTGACGGCCGCTCCGGTGCCACCGTGAGTGAAAGTGAAGACGGAGGAGTGGTCTCAAAACCCAAAGTGAGATTTCCCGGTATTCGCCATTGCAATCGCCGGAGAAAAGCCACGAAGAGACCCATCCGACCAGAGGAAAAGATAGAAAACAGAGCAGTAACAGTCGCGGAGAGCTGATTTCACGGCGATTTTTCGATCGGCGCCGGTAGTTCCCAGACCTTCCGTTGATATCAAGTGAAGGTGGAGAAGTGATCTGCAAGCCCAAGCCGAGAGCCGCCGGAGTTCGTCGCTGAGGTCGCCGAGAAAAACTGAAAAGTGACCGATCGGAGCAGCGTAGCACAAAAGTGCAGAAAAGTGTCCAACTTTCCGGCATCCGACCGACCGACTGGAGCCACCGCTGACTGTCGGACCACCTCCAAGACCTTCATCAATCTGACATCTACAGTTCTGGGTGAACTCCGCCACCATCAGACGCCGGAAAAGCCACCGCCGGAGCCCCAAAGCGCCGCCGCGTCACGCCATAGCCGGGTCTGTCGTGCCTGTTTACCTCTGACCGAGTCCGCTTTCCTTCCAGGCCTGTGATCAGATCCATCTGCCCCACGACCTGCTAGACCCGCGACAGACCCGGACCCGTGATCGTGTTCGAGACCCGCCTTGTGACCCGGATTTGAGTTGGCCCACCGTGCACCACAAGCAGACTGGTGTACGCATAAAGGAAAGACAGCCTGCGCATGCCATCCGG
Source organism: Piper betle (assembly GCA_033002965.1). NCBI lineage: Eukaryota > Viridiplantae > Streptophyta > Magnoliopsida > Piperales > Piperaceae > Piper > Piper betle. Next base: position 7,643 of record JAURVB010014530.1, on the reverse strand, counting down.
TCCAGTCCAGTATTTATTTGTTTTAAACCAACTCGGAACGGCCCGGTTCAGTGTATTAATGTTCCAAAATAATTTGAAGGCATTATAGATCTTGGATTGAGCCGAAACTTGCTACCCCACAGTTTTTGGATGCTCTAGACACATTGGTGGGGTCATTTTAAGGATTTAAAGAGCAGAAGGGGATAAATATTGGCATTGGAGTCAAAAAAGTGGCAAAATTCCACTATGATGTGTAATGTATAAAAATCGAAGGAAAATTAGTGGATTGTGAGCACATTCTCACCGTGGACTGACTTAGGGATTGAACCCTAAGGAACCACGTAAAAATTCCCTGCGTGTCATTTCATGTGTTTGTAATATTTTCTATTTCCATTGCACTATCTCTTTGCGCGGCAAGGGCGCCTCGGTCCCACCGAACCTTTAAACCCGAATCACACACCAGAACCGATTTGAGGGGCGGACGATCCCGCGCCCGAACACCGGTAATGGACATAATGGACTGACCCATCAGCCAACTAATGGACATGGTGGATTGGACTCACCAGCCGATAAGGGACATGGCGGATTGGACTCACCAGCCGATAATGGACTTGATGGACTGACCCATCAGCCAATAAGTTGGACATGGAGGATTGTACTAGCCAGCCAATTATGGACATGGTGGATTGGACTCACCAGCCGATAATGGACATGGCGGATTGGACTCGCCAGTCGGTAATAGACATGATGGACTGACCCATCAGCCAATAAATTGGACATGGCGGATTAGACTCGCCAGCCAATTACGAACATGGTGGATTGATCTATCAGCCAATAGATGGACATGGTGGATTGACCCATCAGCCAACTAATGGCATGGTGGATTGGACTCACCAGCCAATAACGGACATGGCAGATTGGACTCGCCAGCCGATAACGTACATGATGGACTAACCCATCACCCAATAGATAGACATGGTGGACTGACCCATCAGCCAACTAATGGACATGGTGGACTGAACCATCAGCTAATAAATGGACATGTTGGAATGGTCACAAGTGCCAATATTATAGATAATGATAGGGAGTTTATGGACTTGTTTTATTTAATTATATGGCTTAGTGGTTAATCACTAACATGGAATTGCCTCAGCAGGTTAGCAGCTGGAACTAAAGACTAAGAGACGGTCAGGGTGGTTCTTCTACCAACGCAGGTGGTGAACGGATAATAAGCTGACTTCTCTTTTACTTTTCTTGTGTTATAAATGTGGCTATGAGAAACGGTCCAAGACTGTGGGATAATTACTTTGTGCATTGTCATTTGAAAATATGTTTTTTTTAGTTAGAAATGCTAGACTTATTTGTTTTTATATTATTCATGTAACTTTTTAAGTAACACCCGGTCCGGTTAGGACTGCTTGTTATAGGGTTAGTTTTATTAAATTTTTGAGTAACACCTGGCCAGCAAGGCCCACAATATCGTGAAAAATTGCGGGTCGTTACAATAAAAAATCTAAAATAAAAGCTGTAGTGTTGTAGCTTCCAATTGGGTTGGCCATACACTAGAGGAAGCTACAGCCTTGGTTCAAACACACTATACCACACATCAAACAACCATTTGGCCCTGATCAAAATTGGATCGACACAAAAACCCATCAGGTGGAGAATAGTATCGAACTGACCCATTGGCAACACCACAAGTCAATCAGCAACGTATGCCCCTAAATGATAACAAGGATAGCTTTCACACATGCTTCAGTGGTGAGAGTGGCTCTATCTGGGGTCAACACTACCAAATTGTGCCCTAGATCCTCTACCGACACACTAATCCTATCTACAAATGAAAACTAGTGAAGAATTGTGGCGAATGGGAAAAAATCAAGTGATAAAGAGGGGGATTCTGATGATAAAGTGCAAATGTCACTGATCATTAGATACAATAGTCGAGGAAAGATAGAATCTTGATCAAGTAACGCGTGAGAGATTACATTCTCAACAGGTTGGTGTGAGAACTAGTCGGTGTATAGGTTCTAGTACAAAGAAAAAGTCTAGTCAAGGTTTGTCCATTGTGTTTGCTCAAATTCATAGCACTAGAGGACCAGTAGATTATGAGGTCTGGCATTATAAAAGTGATCCCGCTTTACAACCTCCCATTAACAATCCAACTTTTAGAGAGACACTTGGTAGATTTTTTCAAATTTTTTATACGAAACCATATCCCAACTAATGTTGCTGTTGATCATCATTTCCTAAATATGATTGATGCTGCACATTGTGTTGTTCATGGAGTGCTTCCACCTACTCCTAAGGAAATATTGGGAAAATATTTAGATATGTTTGTGGCAAAAATAGAAGAATAAATTAAGAAAGTAGAACCAATTTGGGAAGAATACGGTTGTTCTTTATTATGTGATGGATGGACAGGTTCCACAAAAATGTCTATTATCAACTTTATGGTATATAGTAGAGGTTGTGTTTCTTGATTCAGTTAATGCCTCTAGAAAAGAAAAGAACCATCGGTATACATTGGAAATAATGGAACAAAAGATTAAAGAAATAGGCAAAAATAGAGCTCTCCAAATTATCATAGACAATACTAGCACTTATAAGAAGTCTGGCAAAGAACTGAAGAAAAAAACAAGCTTTACTAGACAACATGTACAACTGATTTTATTGATCTCATGTTTGGAGCAGTGGGAAAGGAGCGATTCGTTATAAAATGTAGTAAATAGGGGAGACTCATCACAAAATTCATCTACAATCATGATTGGGTTGTTGATCGAATAAGAGTAACATGTGGGCGTGATCTACTTCACCCTATTGAAACATGATTTGCAACAAATTTTCTTGATTTACATAGTTTGTTACAGTGATAAAGATGGAATTTTAAGATTTTTTTCTTAACATAAATTCGTTCAATTCTAGTTATAGTAATTCTGTTGTGGGGCAATGTGTAGAGAAAACTGTGCTTAATACAAAATTTTGGAAACAAGCATGTGAATCTCAATCTCCTAGAACCAATGTTATCACGTATTGAGAGCAATGGATAACGAGGATAATGAAAGCTTTTTATGTAAAAACTAAGCCGTTTTCAGGATTGGTTCATCCGATTACCTGAATCGGGTTAGTGGAGTCTAGTGCTTCTTGCTGTAGATTTGAGTATGGTATGGTATGTGTTTTACCTGATTGCCTCTTTCGGCCTCGGGACCCCCATTGGACACTATGTACTCAATCCCTTTTATTTTTGGTTTGGTTGAGTAAGAGTCTAGTTTGATTTGAGGACTGAGTCGGTAAAACCAACGATTCAAGTTAGGTTTTATATTCAGAACTGGTCGGTTCAGACCATTATTTTCGAGTCAAGTCGGTTTCAGAACACGTGTATTGAGCTGATGCCGGTCGCGTGTATGAGCTATGAGGGTCATGTGTACCCAAGTATGATGATGATAACGTCACAAACACAACAGAACAAATGAGTTATTAGATATATGAGAGTATGCCAGCTACTTCTTTTATTTTTATATATAGTGAATCATAGATTTAGTTTTAGGCCATTTACCGCGTTAGAATGCGTTACTGGTAGTTTGGGTGGGTTGTTAGTTATAGAGCTTGTCATTATGATGTTTTGGTGTTTGTTTGATTTTATAGGATTTTCCCCAATTTTTTTAAGGATTTAATACGACTTAGTTATTATTTTTGACTCGAGCGCGAGACGAGTCAAGTAATATTCTAAGTTTGCCACTCAACCATTTCTTCTCCTCCACCGACACTTTCCCCTTCTAAACCCTAGCTGCTCCCATTGTTTGGTGCCGCCACTGCAGGCGTCGTCGTCGCCTGCCACTGTGGCGTCGCCACATAGCCCGGCCACGGCATCGCCGTGTCGCCCCGGCCAGCCCGACCACCATCTGGCCGCCGCGACGCGAGTAAGCCGCGCCTTTGTGCCGTGCTTTCGTCGCCTATAGCACCACCGGCAACGATCGCCGCTGTGATCCAGCTGTAGCCTCGACACCCTCGACCACCCAGCGACCTTCCTCGACCAGAGCGGAGGCCATCGCCACCCATGTCGGCCGAATCTAGCTACCCATCACGCAACAGCGACATTGTAGATGCGTCGGGCTCGCCGAGCCGGTTCCAATAGTATCCAATATGACTACCAGGCTAGTATACGCCGCTGGCGACTATCGCCAGAAAACCACCGGAGCCGCCAAGACTACTGAAACCTGCTCGGAAATCCTGCAGGAAAATCGGAATCCACCGGTTCGCTGGATCTTCTGAGGAGTTCATCCAGTCGATCCCGATTGAACGTCGAACTCCGATGAACATCGAATTCGATTTCGAGACGCGCGCAGAACCCTAGCCTTTGCTGATTGCCGATGACGTGAGTTATAATTGCCTCCAATTTAATTATTTAAAACTTATGATGATTGTCAGCATAGCATGCTAGAATTTAGTTGTCATAGGATGAGAAATAATAATACATAAGAAACTTTGTGTGCAAATCCACATGTTGCACAACCCACTTATATGTTGTTGACAAATAATATATGTTCATGGAGCATACCATATTCCAGTTTTCACTCTCCCACTTATGTTGTTGACAATTAATATCCAAGGAGCTTACCACATTCCACTTTTCATATCCACAAGAGACTAAAGAGCAGTCTTTAAGCACGTGCAAGAGAGATTCATCATCCTAAGATAAGACACAATGACAAGACACTTATGTATTCCTTGCAGCTAAAATATATGCAATGAGCAAAATATCCATTGCAACTATCATGTCTACAGCCTCAATCGCGGTGGCATCTTATCTTTCAACGAATTCTCCTAATCAATCTCTCTAATGTGGTCACTAGGGGGCACTAAGACCTTCATTGAAAAGTTTTCGCAATGAACATAGACTAGTTGGTTTGAACATCTATGAAGACATTGCTTTGATGTTGTTGTAACTTGTAAAGAGATATAATATACAATTTCATCATTATTTATTATACAATTAAAAAGGGTCGAGGCTGACCTGAAGACCTAAAAAACATGAATAGAGGTTATAAACACTGTTGAACGAGCTATAATTAGGTTTTAAATTGATTTTCATCATTTTTTTCTCGTTTTGGTCACAAATTGTCCAAGGACCTAAGAAGATGTATGCCCTTTATCTCATCTGCATTCTTCCAAGAAAGGCCAAAATTAGCTTGATAAAATCAATATTCCAATATCTTGTACCAAATTGATCAGCTACCCATTTCTGTAATTGTCTATTAGATGAAAGACAGGAGGATTAGAGATAGGTAGCCAAGGTTACTACCAGGGCTATTGGGGTGGAGGCGTGGTCTTGTTGGAAAAGGAAATGAACAATGGAGAAGAGGTAAGAATATACATAAGGGTAAAGAGAAATATAAAATTTAATGAAAACATTAAATTTCTCTCCTCTACGATCTTATCCTACGGGTGTCAATACTAGAGACTGGTTATTCTAAGCTAAATCTGAGTTCCCTATTACATGCCATTCTCTTTATATTTACTGTTAAAAAGCAAAATGGCTTCATTCTCTTTATATTTTACTGTTAGAAAGCAAAATGGCCACACACGTCATATCGGATCAACCACGCCTCTCTTCACTTAGCTCTACTCTTTCCACTAATTCCGATCCCAGTGTTCTCAAAGTCTCAGTGCTAGAACATGAGGGCACGGAATGTAGAAGCAAAAAGAGGAGGGTGAAAGTGAGACGTGGGTTTGAATTTTGGAAGACTAAGCAATGTTGGAAAAGACTTATCTACCCAAGTCAACTTCGTTTTTTGACTTGAAAGTGACTCAACGTAGTCATCCCCTCCCACAATCGCTTTATCCAACACTCCCACGTCCGCATCTGCTATTTGTGGGCCATACAAAATAGTGGTGGGGTCAACGTGAAGTGCGGGCGTGGGAACAGAACGGAGACCACTTCGTCCCAAGACGACGTGGGCGTGGCACACAAAGATGGAGTGGTTGAGCGACCTTACTCTCTATCGACTCTATATCGATCTATGCTTATATTATTATTTATGTTTATTATATATTTAATATAATAATATAAAATCTAACAAATTATTTTACCTAATTTACTGTAGATTTTATATATGATCGTATTATTATTTATATTTATTATTTATTCAATATAACAAAATAAAATCTAGAAAATTTTTATCTTATTTACTGCAGATTTTATATATGCTCTTATTATTATTTATGTTTATTATTTACTTAATATAATAAGAAAAATCTAGACAATATTTTTATATTTTTAGTAAAAATTTTTAGAAAGCAATAATTAATTAAGTTTCACTAATACTTCCATATGGTTAAATTCAATTTTATTTTGTCTTAATTATTCACTAATATTATTTTTAAAACTATTATTTTTTAAGTATGATCAATATATCTATGTAGGTAAATTCAACTTTATTAACATCATTCTTTTATATACAGTATATATTTTATGTATTCTCTCATTTTATATTTATTTTTTCTTATTTTTCTAATAATACATATTACGACTGTATATATTTTTGCTTTTGTATACTAATTTATTTATATCTTATTTTATTTTATTTATAAGTATTTTTCATGATTAAAAAGAATTAATTATTTCTATATTATTTAATGTTTCTTTTCTTTGTTTGACTTCTATTTTATTCAATAAAAATTTACCTTATTATTCTAACTTTCATTTTAATTAATAAACATAAAATTTTGTTTTTAAATTTTATTTTAGTTAATAAAAAATAAAATTTTACTTTCTGAATTTCTTTTAAATGTTAATATTAGAAACATTTAACTAATGATTATTTTTAGCTGAGAGGAAAAATTGAATGTATTGTGGATAACATGTTGAGGAAAAATACGATGCAGAGTTCGATATTTGAGAAGTTATAGAAGTACATTTTTCTTTAAAAAATTAAGGGATATTCAACATATCATATCTTTTGGATCTTTGTATACTCTGGCAGTGATATGGCATTATTTAAGTGTGATATATGACTATGTCTTTGTTCCTTTCTTGCAACCATTTGAACATTGTGAGGTGGCTGAAGTGATTCAAGGCTAACTCGAACTGGGTAAGACAACAAGTAGGTAAAATGTGATTTCCCTCAACCTAGTCCCACATCTAATACCTATTGGAGAAGATCTTGTTTATAAGTGAGAATTGAATATAGGATCTTTAACTTGGGTTAACCATTTTAAAGAAAAGACTTAAGCCCATTACGCTGCACTTTGGGCTCGGGTTGTTACAAATAGTATCAGAGAAACCCTGGTTTCGTGTTGGATGGTGGGCTGGACTAGGCTGCCAGTTGTCTCCGGTTTCGTGTTGGATGGTGGGTTGGACTAGGGACCTTGGCTAGGCTGCCAGTTGTCGGTTAGGGCTAACAATGGGCTGGATTAGGGATGTTGGCTAGGCTACCGGTCACCGGGCTAGGAAGGTCGGGGGTTGGGGCTAGCAACTGGGGCAAGAATAGGCATTTCGGGGACGAAATTTCCTAAGGTGGGTGGATTGTAGAGATCCCTCAACTTGGTCCCACATCTAATACCTACTGGGAGAATGTAAAACCCACGATTCGAGTTAGGGTTTTATATTCGAACCGGTCGGGTCGACCGTTATTTTTTCGAGTTGAGTCAGTTTCAGGACATGT
>JAURVB010014529.1:0-30883 GCA_033002965.1 Piper betle | reverse complement strand
GATTTAGGGTGATCTAACCTGTATTTAATCTGAATATATAATATTTATAAAATTATATTTTAAAAATATTAAAAATAATAATATTATTATTTTTCTCAACTTTATATATTAAAATCTATATTACTTTAGTCGTTCGTATTTCAGGTTTGCATATTCCGATATGATAAATAAATATAATATAATTTTTGGATTTGACTACAAATTTTCGGGTTTAAACGGGATACTGATATTTATATCCACTCCTTATTCAACCCGTTTATATTTGGTTTATTTTTATTGAGTCAAATTCGGCTCCTAATTCTTCGGACGTTAATGGCACGGTCAATCATTGTCGAAATTTTGAAACCCATTCGTGTACAAAGATTGAAACGAACGAGCGCTTAGCACGCCGGTTGAATCGGAGGCAGTTGATGGGAGGAGCCGGCGGCGACCACATTTCAAATCCGCCGCCGCCGCCGCCGCCGCCGATTCCAATCGAGATTGTAACGGAGGAAGAGATGGCGCTCATCGAGCTCGCCCTCGCCGCCGCCGCAGCCGCCAGCCTCCCTCGTCCCCCAAAGCTCCTCTCCCTCCTCCCCTCGTCCACCCGCGGACCGGCCATTTCCGGGTTCCGTCCTCGGAGAAGCCTCTCGGCCTGCTCTTCCTCCGGCGCTTCCTCCGACGACATTGAGGACGCCGGCGGCGCCGGTCCCAAAAAAAGGGGCCGTCCGTCGTCGCTTCTCGAGAGGTTCCGGAATAGGAGGGGGCTCGCCGTCACCGACATTACCGCATCGGTGTGTGTGCGTGTGTTTTTTTTTTTTTGCTATTTCTTGGATGGTTAATTTCGTGTTTTTTATGCAACATTTTCTTAGTAATGCATTTTTTTAAAAAAATTAGGAATAAAATTTGATGGTATGACATTGTGCATATTGTTGTGGTTTGTGACTTAGTCGATTAGATAAGATGAGTTTACGCTGAAACGTGTGATTTATGATGTATATTCTTGTTTTAGAGTTAGAATTTGATCATATCATGACCTAATGTGTGAACCTCAACAATGTTTCTTCAATTCCCAAAATTGTTCCTTTTTTAAAAATAAAAAAATTAAACGAAAACATTTTCTGTTGATGCATTTTAAGGGAATACAGAATCAAAGCTGGAAAGATTGAAAAATTAGGTCATTCACAACCACCATTGAAGGGTTATTGATTATCCTAGGGGTTTGAGTTGGCCATTTCCATCACAGATAGTGTAAGGTTAAGCAACTTCTTATAACCACCACAAAACCTTTGTGGATTTTCAATTTTATCCCTAGGAAATATCATTAGTCGAAAATATGATAGATAAGGTGATAGATGTGCACAGATTACTCTCTGTCTTCTTCTTCTTGTCATTCTTCTACTGTATACCCAAAGGGTGTTGGGGGCGTGGATCCTTAACTAGGATCTATATAATTACAAATGCAAAATTTTAGATGATCGGATGCCCTTCATAAGGCCAACCTCCTCCTTTATCTAGGCTTGGGAAGCATTGGCCGAGTTACAAATCACTCTCATCTGCCTAGCCAATTTGCTAGACAGTGAGCAGTACAAACTATATCTGAGTTTTATCGGACTTCCTGTGAACATACACACCTTTGATTTCCATTTGAATGGTCAACAGTGCTCCTTCAATTACAACCAAACTTGATGGTTCCCGTTAAAAATGTAGTAGAAAGGAGACGTGCATGTAAGAGTGGCCATAGGACTTATCTACACAAGCAATGAGAACCTGTGGAAGTGTTAAATTGTGTTTTAGCATGCAAGCGCAGAAACATCCTGAAAGCAAACTTCCTATAATGTTACTTGGCAGCTCCCTTACACTTGTTTCAGCTTTGAATAGATTAAATGGCGCTCCTTTTCTTTGAAGTTTAAGTGCACCGGACACTTAGTTGACGATTGATTTTTCCTCCATTAAACCATTAGGGCGGCTGTGCTCATCATTAAATTTTAATGTGGAAGGACAAGAAGAAACAAAAAGTATCGAAAGATGCTTGAGACCATATAGAGGGGTAGGGCTTGGGGTGATGAGGGTTTTTCTTAAAGAGCATACAAGGGGTAGGAGTAATGGGAAAGCAGTCATTAAAGCCATTTTTGGTGGTTTGAACATGAATAAGAAGGATCAAATGAATTGCCTTCTAAGACCGTAAATTCTCATGATTTTGAATTGGTAATATGGAGGACTAGATAACATTCGACTGGAGGCAATAAATGAGAAGAGGAAACCCTGCATGCTGAGTATGGATATTGTTCATTTGGTTGGATTAAATGGAATAATATGATCATGATTCATGTCACTCATGGTATAGAAAATAATATGGTTATGCATGTTGTGGTTTGATTGACACTTTTCCTTTGTCCATCTAATCCTCAAAGTTCCAGCTTTTTTATTGTCTAAATTTTTAATTTGATTAATGCATTTTTAAGTAGTTATTTTTTGCTTATTCATTTCTTGACTTTGTAGAAATGCTTTGCTGATCTTAGGAATGGTGCGAAAAGCAAATGGAGTTTGTGCTTCTTCATGGAAAGCCAGAAAGAAGTCATGCTATGAAAGCAGGTAGCAATCGCCATGCACAACTTGAAGAAGAGGTATCATCGTATGGCCTGATTTTTGAGATTATCTCGCTCCCCCTTAACTTTTTTGTTATCTGCATTCGGAAGGATGTTTAGATGGCCATAATAGTAGTTATGGATTAGCAGCTTCTTTGGTTTATGTTCGTCCCTGTTATATTCCATTTGTTTCTTGTGTTTTTAACACTTCTATAAATGGCAGTGCAGTGTCATTGGTTTCACTTATTTGTGGACAATATTTAGTAAAGCCTTGCTGTGAAGGACTTTATTATGTTTTTATGATGTTGAAAACCATTAGCAATCACATGAACATAAAGCAAACTCGAGAAGTAAAAAATGATGAAATGTTTCTTGTGTTTGATCAGTTGGTTTTCTTTTACTGTCATAAAGGTTACTTAAATCTGTGTTCCTTTTCTTTTGGAGATTCAGTCTAATCATTCTGAATATTGCATATCTGGTTGAGCAAAATGATACACTTCATGGCATGAAAGTCTCTTTGTTTTAGATACATTTTTCCTTCTCATTGTTTGATTTTCTTGCTTCTGGAGCAGGTTGTCAAGAAGGTAGAAGTTCGTATTAAGACATTTGAGGATTCTTGGGCGTTGAGACTTACTAATTTTATTGTTGGTGCAAATCAATTAATGTTTGATGGATTAACCCGTGAAATACCAATGTGAGTATGATCCCTTTTTCTGTGGTTCTTATTTGTCTTACACAGCCAAATCAGGGATTGCTTTTTGCTTAGTTGTTTGCATACTATAAAGAGCTTTTCATACTGAACTTCATTATGATTGTATATAATGAATATGCAAATGGAGCAGGGTTGTTTATGGGAAATTTGTAAATGATGGTGATGCAGTAGCATTTTTTCCCCCTTTTTCATGCTCATACCTTTAAAACATGTGTTTTTAAAATATTTATTGGTATTTCCGTTTCAGTTTGATGCTAACTGGTTTAAAGATGTTTGAAGGGGAAGAATTTGTTCAAGGACTTTGTGATGGATGTTAGGGGAGCTGTGTTTCCTGATATTCTTTGATATTAGGGCTCCATTATTTATATGATGAGAAAATTAAGATGAGCTAAAACTTTTATATCTGTATTAGTTTTGGCCTCTGATATAAAGGAGACAGCATAATGCAGCCACAAAGGATGAAAAAGGAGGGTTAAATAGGTTACCCTCCTCATTTAAGTCATTGTTGTGGACCTGCATCGTCTACCCTACAAAACTACCGCTTCTGGAAATGTTTCAAATATTTTTTTTAACTTTGAGCACAAATTATACTTTTTAGGTCAAAATGAAAATTATTGTCAACCACAGCCATAAATTTTTTTTCATTGCCATTGGTCCTACGTGTGTTAGGGTTTATAAAATGTGGCACACATGCTCTTGGAACTTTTCGGCCAGCTTGACTGATCTTTGTAAAGCTCGACCCTTCCAGAAAGTTTCTCACAAGCCATTAATTGTAGTATTTGGTCAGCAAACCATCGACTAGGGATAAATGACAATGAGGACTGATATGATTTATACAGTTTTTCATTGAGATTCCATTTTACTGTTTATTATGCTATTCAGATGGCATGTCATATAGTAAGCTTTATTTCACTGACAAACTGCACCTTTCTGTGCTTTTTTCTTTCTGTCAGTATTGGTTTTGTAGAAGGTATATGGATTATTGGAGTCATTGATGAGGTTCATATGCTCCTGGTGGATGACCATAAGAACCCTTCACTGATAGAAACGAAAACTCGCTCACGAGCAACACTACCAACAGAAGCACAAAAGAGAAATGCTAGGTATTTACTTGTGTAAATCTGATTGCTTCCAGTTTGCAAGTCATGATATTTTTTCACATGGAAAGAACTGAAAGTTTATTGGAGTTTTAAAGTTTGGATTTGGGGTAAGCAAGACTGAAAATGCTAGAGTATTTACTAATGTTTTGCATCAACTAGGTTGATTATTTTTATTTGAAACCTGGATCATAACTGCAGCTGAGCTATTACCTGAAATAGTAATTCCTGTACATACTGCAACTTCTTTATTAAAGGTGACAAATTCACTCATGAGCGTTGTCATTTGCCGCTTACCAGATTTCAGTTAATGTGCTACAAGTATTTGTGGGATGGAATAGTTGCTGGTAACTTCCCGTTGGCTCCTTTTTTTGATCATTTCAGTTTGGATCCCCAGTTTTCTTTTTCTGATGATGTGAAACATTACCTTACCAGCTTAGACATTCAAGCTCAGGTCAGAACTAGAAACCTCTTTTGCATATATGTTCTTCAACAAAATTTTTAAACCTTTTGACTGACAAAATATTGACTATGCTTGTGCAAAAAGCATAGAGTTGCTTTCAGAAGGGGTCTTAAAAAGAAATGTTTGTGTGCAATTTTTTTACTTGTTATATGGAAAACATTAAAGTTTGTTGGAAAAGTTTACACTGTGAGACCTGGAAATTGGACCTTGGCGAGGATGATGCCTTACTGTTATAGTAGAATCTATTTTTAGATTTGGGATTCGTGTTGTCTTTGGCTTGGCAATCATCAGGTGGCTTAGACATGTTCCAAAAAACCAAGTAGAGTGGCTATGATGAGAAAATTCGTGTGCTGTTAAAGAAGTTTTAAATGGGTATGGTTGCAAGCATAGTCGTTAAGACCCAAGATTTTTAAAATAGTGATAATTGATAGAATGTGATCATGGAATTAGATATGTTCAAAAAAATATTTTTCATTTAAATGTATATTCTGCATTTTTGTGTTGTTAGGCTTCCATTAGCTTTTGGATACTATAAATGTTTTTACACGAAAATTTTTCCTGCATGCAGACTCTGGCGGAACTTGTGACAATTTTTAATAGCACATGCTGCTTACTACCTCCTGCTCAGGAGCAACTTCTTTTGAGGTTTGTTATCTGTGAGCATCTTCTTTTATGATGATGATGATGATAGTTAACATATTCTCTTCTTGTGTTATGACTATTATTTGGAACTTGTCTGTCTTGATCTTTTGTGCTTCAACATATCCCCAAATCCATATGCTAACCTTGTTTAATGGCCATGTTGGTTAGTGTGTTGTAAATGTGACTTTCTTCTACGTTGTGCGTTTACCGCAGATACGAATTTCAAGGAGATCACTCTCTATTAGATGAATATCGTTTTTTGTATGATCAAATTTTGGTTCAGAATCAAATTCAACATTTCCTGAAGTTCTGGACAGGAGAGCGTGAAGCTGACCTTGTTACAGATGATGAGAGGTGGAAGTGCAAGTTCTGCTCCTTTGCCTCAATCTGTCCAATCATAAATAAACTGCAAGAAATGAAAACTCAGCAGCCTTAATTATTGCCCTAAACAAGGGCGTTCGTCTAAAATTTATCAAGTGCGTGCATAAAGTACCTCAAAGCTATAGAAGGTTGATGGTTTGTGTGAGGTTTTTCTCCAGTTAACATCCAAGCGTATGTGCAACGTCTCTTGCACCAACGAAGTGAGCATGATATGATAATTGATAGTGGATGCTTGTTTGGTCGATTCAAAGCTTGAAGTATTATAGGTTGTAGTTCTTGGAAGGGAGCTATTCTGGGAGAAAGACAGTCTCAGTGGATGTTAACTTTTTTGCTACCAATGCAACATATTCAAGGGTGGCTGGTTTGCTACCCATCTCGAATTTTTGTTTTTCATTTCATGTTTTACAACCAAGCACTTTAGGCTAGGTCGTGTTCGCCACCTTTGATTGATTATATTGTATCTTGTAGCAGTCTTGCAGAAATGTAGCTGCTTTGCTTTTTTCTTTGTATTCATCATCCGTCAATGTATGTAGTTGAAAGCAACCTGTAAGAAATTGGGATGTTCTTTCTACCAGGGCAATATAAGCTATGTATTTTTTTGAAGATTTGCTGTAAAAATTGGCCAGTTAATAACATTAAACAATTGACAATAATGAAATAATAAATGAAAAGAAAAATTATTAAGACCAAACGCCACCCCCACCCCCCAGTGCTGCCTCTCTTCTTCCCCCTCTTTTGCCTGTTTGCCCCGTCCTCCTCCTCCCCCTCTTTGCCCCTTCTCTTGTTCTCTCTTCTCAAGCTCATACCTTGTAGACGGCTCAGGCATGCTTCACAATCCTACCTTTGCATCAATTTAAAGATGAATAAAAGGTGACATTTATTTTTAATTTTTTTACTGTTAGCCCTTGATTTTGACTGTGAATCGACGAATATGTATTGTCGGTGCCGGCTGGCTGCCGATATCGCCATACGGCAGTCCTAACTAATGACTATGATAATTACTGTTATTAGTTACAAGTAAATATTAAAATATAGTTTATTGTGCTGTTAAATAAACAAAATGATAATATAAATATAAATATATATTTGCATTTAGAATGAAGATAATTTCAATAAAAAATAGTTCATTTTTTAATAATAATATTTAATAAAATATTATAGGTATGCTCGGGCGCAGGATCGTCCGCCCCTCGAATTGGTTCTTATGTGATTCGGGGTTTAAAGGTTCGGTAGGACCGAGGCGCCCTTGCCGCGCAAAGAGATAGTGCGATGGAAATAAAAACAGTAAAATGACACACAAGAAATTTTTTACGTGGTTCCTTAGGGTTCAACTTGAATCCCTAAGTCAGTCCACGGTGAGATTAGTACTCACAATCCACTATTTCTCCTTTGATTTTTACAAGTTACACAAAACAGTGAATTTTTGCCGCCGGTAAATCAATTCGCCTGAGATCTTTGACTCCAATGCCAATATTTATCCCCTTCTGCTCTCTAAATCCTTAAAATGACCCCACCAATGTGTCCAGAGCATCTAAAAACGGTGGGGTAGCAAGTTTCGGCTCAATCCAAAATCTACAATGCCTTCAAATTATTTTGGAACATTAATACACTGAACCGGGCCGTTCCGGGTTGGTTTAAACCAAATAAATACTGGACCGGACCGAATGGCGTGCGCAGGCTGTCTTTCCTTTATGCGTACGCCAGTCTGCTTGTGGTACACGGTGCGCCAACTCGAATCCGGGTCACAGGGCGGGTCTTGGACGCGATAACGGGTCCGTGTCTGTCGCGGGTCTAGCAATTCGTGGGGCAGATGGATCTGATCACGGGCCTGGCAGGAAAGCGGACTCGGTCAGAGGTAAACGGGCACGACAGACCCGGCTACGGCGTGACGCGGCGGCGCTTTTGGGGCTCCGGCGGCGGCTTTTCCGGCAGCTGAATGGTGGCGGACTTCGTCTAAAACTGTAGAGCTCAGAATGGTGAAGGTCTTGGCGGTGGTCCGACAGTCAGCGGCGGCTCCGGTCGGTCGGTCGGATGCCGGAAAGCTAGACACTTTTGTGCATTTTTGTGCTACGCTGCTCCGATCGGTCACTTCTCAATTTTTTTCCGGCGACCTCAGCGACGAACTCCGGCGGATCTCGGCTTGGGCTTGTAGATCACTTCTCCACCTTCACTTGATATCAACGGAAGGTCTGGGAACGACCGGCGTCGATCGAAAAACGGCCGCGAAATCAGCTCTCCGCGACTGTTTCCGCTCTGTTTTCTGCTTTTTCCTCTGGTCGGATGGGTCTCTTCCTGGCTTTTCTCCGGCGACCGCAATGGCGAACACCGGGGAAGCTCACTTTGGGTTTGTAAACTACTCCTCCTTTTTCACTTTGGTCACCACTTTGGGTCCGGTAACTACCGGAGGTGGTCGGAAAACCGCCGCGAAATCATCTCTCCGCGACTGTTTCTGCTCTGTTTTCTATTTTTTCCTCTGGTCGGATGGGTCTCTTCCTGGCTTTTCTCCGGCGACTGCAATGGCGAACACCGGCGAAGCTCACTTTGGGTTTCGAGACCACTCCTCCGTCTTCACATTTCACTCCACGGTGGCGCTGGGAACGGCCGTCACTGGTCGAAAAACCAGCGAAATCTGCTCTCCGTTGCTTTGTTTTCCGCCTTCTCCCTCCTTTCTCTGGTGGGGTGCTTCGTGGCGATTTCCCAGCGATGACAGGAGTCTCCGGCGGCAAGTCCTTGAGGCGTTGTGTAGGGGGCACTTCAAGCTTCACGCCCGTGGTCTCGGACTGGTCCAATACGGCCAATGTTGCCCAAAAAATTGGACGCTGAACCTGCAAAACAGAGATGCTATCTTCTTCTTCATTGCCGGCGGGTTTGGGCGCAGCTTTGGCTGGCGGCTTGGCTTTGAAGGAAGTGAGGGAACACTGGGAATGGAGAGAGGTCTTGGACGGACATTGACGTTGGAGACCTTGCTTCACCGGTCTTCTCCTCTTCTCACGGCAATGGCGACAACTTCACAGCAGAGTCTTTATTCCGGCATGTGCAACAGCAGCGACGTAGGTTTCATCTTCAAAGTTTGGCAATAAATGGAGTTGGGTCTCCTCCGGCACTATGGAAATGTTTCTCCTTGGTAATGCTTCACAGAAAAGATGGCGGTGTGGTTGGCCAGGGGGTCACCGGAGATAAATCTCTGGCGAGGGCTCTTCCCCTGTTCTTTCTTCTATTTCTCTTCTTTTCAACGTACGAGCCCCCCTTTCCCAATACGAGCGGGCTTTGTCTTTTATAGAGTTTTCCACGCTTCTTCTGTTTCGAGATTACGGGCGTGGGATCATAAACCGTCAGGATTTTCCACCCAAATTCTCTCCTTCAGTTTGGAATGACGAAGACTTTTTCTCTTGTAATCTCCTCTGGCAGTTTCAAAATAGCATGGACCAATTCTTCAGAAATAATACACGTGGCCGGATAAATACGTGCAAATAAGGTATTATAAATTCTTATATATAAATATAATTTTTTTTGTAATATAAACTATTTAATAGAGAAATTACAAAGGTAGAGGTAACTTACGGTTTGTGCTAAACTTATGAACAAGATCGTAGACCTTATAGTTAGTTATTTAATTTCCGCCGAATTAACAATACAGTAATTGTAAAAAATAAAAAATAAATTTACTATAAATAAAATTAAAATGTTTATATAACCACCACGTGATAACTACATTAGAGACTTAAAAATAAAAATTTTAATTTATTTATTAAATAAAATATATAAATTTTTTATTTTTCTAATGTCGATCGTCAAATGTTATTAAGAATGAAATTGATTTTTAATTTATATAAATTTAATTATTTATAATATAATTAGATTTTGCTAAATAATAACATTGGCTTTTCTGGTTTTGTTCCCCACCTCCTCGGGCACATTGTAATATATTTTCCACTATTTTTTCACAAATTTAAAAGAAAAATTTCTTACCTATTTGGATGGTGATTTTTCTACCATTATATTTTTTTTCTTAATATATTTTTATATTTTTGTTTTAGATGATTGATTTGATATTATATTTAAATTTTGTTTTTATATGGGTGTTAATAAATGCATATTTGATATTATATTTAAATTTTGTTTTTATATGGGTGTTAATAAATGCTTATATTATAGCTGTAGATAAAATGTGAAAAAGTTAATTTTTTTAATGTAGATAATCTCTTCCCCTATTTACATATATATATATTTTCCATAACCATCTTTATGTATGTTTTTGTTTGCATTTATTGCACTTGCATCTTGAATATAAATATTTTTATTATAATTTTAATGATGTAGATATTTGCATATTTTATAGTTGTAAAAATTATTGTTCATCCAATTTGTTTTGTTGTCAATATTTATTGGTAATATATTTTGATGACCCATGGTGATTGTTTTATGACAATAAAAATTATCTCGTTGATGCGGGTTATACAAACTTACTTGGAATTTTGGCTCCATAATGAGTATGTGTTAGTGGAAAAAAAAAATACTTCTATTAGATGATGAAGATGATTCCTTAACTTAAGATCATGCTACATAGTACTGAGTTGAAGTTGTTTACATAACATAGAACAATCGACGATCAAAATTATAAACTCTTCATGTTTGATGCTGGTAATGAACATGTTATAAGTTGTATTTATTTTATTTAGTACTTTATAATGCTGAACTCAAAAGTTGGATTTTTTTATCACGATTTGTTCGATGATAATATTAATTTATTAGTTAAATAGTAAATAATCTTGATATGAACTTGAATGCAATAATTAAATTTAATAATTTATATAAAATTTATTAATATTAATATAGAAATTACATTCACATCAAATTGTAATTAAATTTACTAACATGTTCAATCAATTTTCGGTAAATTTATAGCTTAACTCGATTTACAATTAAATACTATTTATGTCTGGAATCTAGTTTAACCTGAGTAAATCAGATTGACTCGCTCACTCCCCCGACCGATACGTTTCCCTTGCCTCTTTTAGAATGACGTTCCCAAATTCTCTCCTTCAGTTTTGAATGACGGAGATTTTTTTCTTGTAATCTCCTTTGGCAGTTTTAGAATAGCATGAACCAATTCTTCATAAATAATACGCGTGGCCGGATAAATACGTGCAAACAAGGTATTATCAATTCTTATATATAAATATAATTTTTTTTGTAATATAAACTATTTAATAGAGAAATTACAAAGGTAGAGGTAACTTTTGGTTTGTGCTAAACTTATGAACAAGATCGTAGACCTTATAGTTAGTTATTTAATTTCCGCCCGAATTAACAATATAGTAATTGTAAAAAATAAAAAATAAATTTACGATAAATAAAATTAAAATGTTTATATATCCACCACGTGATAACTACATTAGAGACTTAAAAATAAAAAATTTAATTTATTTATTAAATAAAATATTTAAATTTTTTATTTTTCTAATGTCGTGTCAAATGTTATTAAGAATGAAATTGATTTTTAATTTATATAAAAAATAAGGTTAATACTATATATACGTAAAAATTTTATTAATAATTTTAAAATGATTTATTTATTATATTTAATTTTTTAATTAAATTATTTTTTTAATAACAGAAAACATACTTAATAGTCAAGAATAGAAGGATTGCTCTTGCACTTATCATCTGATTGTCATAAGTCTACTTTATAACACATCATTACTAAGTAACAGCTTATACTATTTTAGCACAGGTACTTAGATCATTTTACATTGACCGAATTTTTTGAATGATTGTTTAAATTTAATTTACTTTCAATTTAGAATTGGAATTTTAAATTAATTTTTTGATTATAAAAGGGGATTTTTATTGTAAATTGTAAAAAATTGAAAATAAAATTAAAAATATATCATGCATATTGCGTAGAGGTCTTGGTTACTTAAATTATATAAATTATTAATTTTCCATTTAATTTATTTTTTAAAAATAGGGTTTTTATTTCATTTATAATAAAAATCATTCATTTATAATTCATAATACAATGGTTACTTGAATAAAAACCATTGAAAATTGTTTTATAGAGTTTCTAAGGAACTTCTAATAAAAAAGGGGAAATTATTTCATTATTATTATGTGATGGAAGATTCTTTGATAATTTTCATCAAAGAGTTTTATCTTAGTCAAGGTTATAATGAGAGCTTAATTAAAACTAAAATCAATTTGTTTTAAATTAAATAAATTGCCTACCATGACCTAATATTTTTTCCTCATATAAAATTTTAAAACTAGGAATAAAAAGGAAAATTCAATTCGGTTCCTTCCCTTAGGCTGTAGAGGTATCGTCTTTTGATCCTCTTTCGTCCTTTTGATTCTATTTTGTTTCCCATTTTACATGTTTTTGCTTCACATTTTCATTTCTCACCTAGGCTTAATCTTCAATGAGATTATTCGATAATATTTTATGTTCTAATTATTTTTTGTGATTGTTGCATGTTTGTGTAATTGATACTTTTCGCGTTGGGTTTATTCTTTTAGAATTTTGGGTTGGGTTTATTCTTTTAGAATTTAGGGTGTCTAAAATCTACACACATCTGTATATATACCACATTTATGTTAGTATTTAAAATAATATATATGTTTTGTAAATACTAAAATGTTATAGCGGGGAAAAATAGAAAGAAAAATCAATAAATATTCTCCCAAATATCAAATTGTCTAGAATTGTGTAATTGGATGTGCATAAATCATTTCCTTCTTACAATTCAAATACTTTCAAGAGTACTTAATGGTCCATGTCATAAATTCGACTTAACTTTAACGGTTTAGATTGGTATATATACAATTGAGCTTGATTTTGTGACCCTCGTATAATAGTCAAGTTTGGTTTTGGGTATTGGATATCCAATATTCGTATAATATAAAATTTAAAAATATATATTTGATTATGATTTGTCATAAAAATACATATGTTAATGTACAAAATTTATATGTTTTCAAATTTATTTTTTTTTGTATTTTTGTCGAATTAATCTCATTATCTATATTACATGATTATTTTAAATTTAATTTTTTATGATGCCATTTAAATTTAATTATTTATAATATAATTAGATTTTGCTAAATAATAACATTGGCTTTTATGGTTTTGTTGCCCACCTCCTCGGGCACATTGTAATATCTTTTACACTATTTTTTCACAAATTTAAAAGAAAAATTTCTTACCTATTGGGATGGTGATTTTTCTACCATTATATTTTTTTTCTTAATATATTTTTATATTTTTGTTTTAGATGATTGATTTGATATTATATTTAAATTTTGTTTTTATATGGGTGTTAATAAATGCTTATTTGATATTATATTTAAATTTTGTTTTTATATGGGTGTTAATAAATGCTTATATTATAGCTGTAGATAAAATGTGAAAAAGTTAATTTTTTAATGTAGATAATCTCTTCCCCTATTTACGATATATATATATTTTCCATAACCATCTTTATGTATGTTTTTGTTTGCATTTATTGCACTTGCATCTTGAATATAAATATTTTTATTATAATTTTAATGATGTAGATATTTGCATATTTTATAGTTGTAAAAATTATTGTTCATCCGATTTGTTTTGTTGTCAATATTTATTGGTAATATATTTTGATGACCCATGGTGATTGTTTTATGACAATAAAAATTATCTCGTTGATGCGGGTTATACAAACTTACTTGGAATTTTGGCTCCATAATGAGTATGTGTTAGTGGAAAAAAAATACTTCTATCAGATAATGAAAGATGATTCCTTAACTTAACATCATGCTACATAGTACTGAGTTGAAGTTGTTTAGATAACATGGAACAATCGACGATTGAAATTATAAACTCTTCATGTTTGATGCTTGTAATGAACATGTTATAAGTTGTATTTATTTTATTTAATACTTTATAATGCTCAACTCAAAAGTTGGATTTTTTTATCACGATTTGTTCGATGATAATATTAATTTATTAGTTAAATAGTAAATAATCTTGATATGAACTTGAATGCAATAATTAAATTTAATAATTTATATAAAATTTATTAATATTAATATATAAATTACATTCACATCAAATTGTAATTAAATTTACTAACATGTTCAATCAATTTCCGGTAAATTTATAGCTTAACTCGATTTACAATAAAATACTATTTATGTCTGGAATCTAGTTTAACCTGAGTAAATCAGATTGACTCGCTCGCTCCTCCGACCGATACCCGAACCCGACCGATACGTTTCCCTTGCCTCTTTGAGACGGCCGGCACCTGTCCCTCCTCCCGTTGGTCGCTACTGGCGGGTGCTTTTTCCGGCGAATGCTCCAGCGACATCCGGGGAAGAAGGGGCGCCTCTCCTTCCGCTGCAGTGATGCTCCTCTTCTCTCTTCTCTTCCCGTCTTGTGTTGAAACCATGTTTGTTGGGATGATGTTGTTTGTGCATAGAAGATCTGTGAACATGCTTTCGTGAATTAAGATTGGTTCTTGTTGTGTTATTGATGAAATTCTATATGAGTTTTCTGATAAAATTCGAGTATTGGGTTGAGTGTTATTGCTTTTAATCTTGTACCCATTTCTTCATTTGTGTTATAGATTGGTATTCTTGCGGTTGCATGTCAAATTGGGCTGAAAATGGTTGTGTGCTTTCTCATTTGCTCTGAATAGCTAAGACTACAACTTGTTTGTTATTTATCATATATTTTGTAAATAGAATACATATTTGGTGGGAAAATCTTGTTCTGTTTTATGATCAGTTCATTGATTTGTCTTCACTTCTTGTTGCTTAGACAATTGGCTGAATTTCAATTACAACCAATGCAACGGCTAGATAAAAATCTATGACGGAAGTAGAAGTATTGGTTCTGGGCCTATGGCAATGTCTGAAAAAAATATAATATATATGTCAAAGTTATGACTTTTTCTGTTTTCTAAATTTGAAATGGAGAATTAAAGTAATGGTTTTTCCTGATTCTATGACTGCTTGAAGATTATCATTTTTCTAGAAGATTGTAATTATTCTACGTCTGTTGTAGTTTGCTAGGACTTTCTATAATTAGTAGCATGAAAGATGAAAATTGGGCATGCTATTTGGCTTATTTGAGTGTTCTCCTTGTCATGTTTTGGTTTGACCTGCACAATCATGTTTTGATCCCTGCAATATTGTTTGCTGTCTGATGATCTCTTGGTTTTTTAATCTATGATTGTAAGTTGCAAAATTACGAACAACATTGACCAATCATAAAGGCAGGGGCTAGGTACAGGTTTCTTCTAGTTCAACAATAATGAAGAATTACAAATCAATTACACTTTTCCCTTTTCTATAATGAACTCTATCAATAACTTAAGTCTCTAGAACTAATATTTTAATTGAATACATTAATATTTTAACTTAAGTCTCTTGAAGCTTATTCTGTGAGCTATTTAACTGATCACTTATATATGTGTAACACATATAACTTGGATTGCATGGCTGCAATGGGATTACATGTAATTTGGTGTGCTGCAAAGAGGAAGGGTTTGAATTTGGAATGTCATTTGGTTTATAATTATTCAGAACTAGTGGGAAGAATGGGGATTTTTTATCTGAATGGTAACTTTCATATGTAAGATATAATCCAATATTAGACATGTAATTGTAAATGGTGGCAGGAACTGCATATTGAGTTAGCTACTATTTAATTAAGGATGTGATAGGTTGCATTCCTCTCTTTAATCCAAGATTAATCCTTTTTAAAGTTAATACATTGAAAATTCCCATGTTAGCATAAGATGGATCCTTTCTCTATCATGTTTTTACTTTTTAAGGGCCCCATGGTTCAAGGAAGACCATTCTGTGGAAAAATTAGGTTTGGATTCATTGTGTTTGGTTAAGTTACAGTTTTGGGCTTGAATAAGACGATGTCTACGTTTGTGTTCATTTCTGCAAATAATTTACGGACGGGCATGGACAGTGTCCACAAAAAGTTTGTTTATACAGGCGAGGACAATGCCACAAAAAACGTGGACATGGCAATGGACACGGATGGAGTGGTGTCCATGTCGTGGACACCCTTGGTTGAAGCTGTAATTGTGTGTGTATTTAAGTGTGTGTATATATATATATATATATTCTGGTAGGGATATTGGCTTTGATATTTTGGCTCCTTTGATATATAATTCTAATTGCATCTATACATTTTAACCTCTGCTAATTTTTTTCAAAAAATGATTTTTTTTAAATAAAATGCAGTTCTGAGCATTTATAAGGTAGAGAAGTTTTTATCATCATAGTGGAATGTTGGACGGTGCGCGTATCTGCCTGAAGGGATGGCAGCAAGCTGCTGTGGCCGTTGGCTCTGCGTTGGGGGCATTGATGGATCCCAGGAGAGCAGATTTGATTGCTGCATTGGGTGAGACAACAGGGAAGCCGGCTTTTCAAAGAGTGCTTGACCGGATGAGGAGGAGTGTTGAAGGCAGAGTAAGTTCAACATCCAATTACCTCTTCTTTTCTGATGCATAGGGCAATTTCTGGCTGTCCAACACGTTTTATTGCTTGGATATAGGATAATATGAACTCCAAGCACATTGAGGTAGAAATTACCCCTTTTTGTATGTCATATTTGTTGGGTTTTATTTTCTCTGCGGTCGGTAGTAGATATAGATGGGGAGTTTATGAGGGGCATTGTTGAAGACAGATTGAGTTCAAAACCAATTGTCAATTTTTTGTCAAAGCCTAGGGTAACTTCTGGTTGTCCTGTGAGGTGGATTGTTGAAGACAGATTAAGTTCCAAACCAATTGTCTCTTTTTTGTAGAAGCCTAGGGTAACTTCTGGTTGTCCTATTGAACTGGTTTTATTTATTAGTTAGCAAATTGAGACAGGGAATGTTTCTTTGTGATATATGTTGAGTCATATTGGAACCATGATTGGTTGGTAGATGTAGAAAAGAATTGTATGAAGAGTTTGAATGTACAGTTTGTTCAAAATTACTTGTCACTTCCTTTTCTGATGCCTAGGGTAACCTCCGGTTTTTCAACTAAACAGGTTTTATTAGTCATGTTTTTTTAGATAGATTTAAGATAATATGAACTTCAAGCACATTGAGGCAGGGAATGCCCCTTTTTATATGTGATATATGCTGTGTTATATTAAATCTATGATTGCTAGTTAGGTGTAGATGGAAATTTTATGAGGAGTTTTGAAGGTATAGTTAGTTTAAAACCAATTGTCATTGCCTTCTCGGAAGCCTAGGCAACCTCTGGTTGTCTAGCTAGACAAATTATAAGTTCTTACCTTGCTTCTTTTCTTGGAATTATTGCTCAATAATGACTTAGAATCTTGTTGCCTTTCTTGGATATATTGCTCAATAATGATTTAGACATTGGATGTTGCCAACTTTGAGCATGGTAAAACAGGATATGTCTTTTGTTTTTCATACACGTGATCTTTTTGGTCCTATTGAATCTTTGAGTGATAATCACATTTATAGATATAAAGCATATGCCCTATCTGCTTTATCTTCATTTATTTACTTGTACAAGAGAACAAATTGTATATTCACTGAACATAATGACTTCTGCTCCCTCCAATTTTATGACCAATCTATCTTCCTTTTTTATAGAAGAACTGACACCTAAGAATGCTGCAATTATTAATGAGTGGATGATGTGATAGTAATCACTGGTGTCAAATTTCATAACTACCATCACATAACATTTTGACATCCTGTTGGATGTTTCAGCCAAACGGTATAGTTGATTATTTTCCTTTTCTAAGTTAATAAATAGATCAAAATATTTTGCGCTTCTCATATAAATTACTTGGGATCACCTGGTTTTGAATTTTGAAGTCCATGATATAATATTTATTTATTGTGTTCTCCCATTTGGAATTTAGACAAGTTAATGTGTTCCACAGTAGAATTTTTCATGTGTTTAAATTTGATACTTGAACTTACATAGCTTGAGAGCTGGAACTTGGCTTTTGTCTTGTGATGGCCTGGTTTTGACTTTCGATATTTTTATTAGCTTTCATATCTAATTTGTTCAATCATATGGTATTCTGACAAATAATACCTTCCAATCTAAATTTTGTTCTACCGGTTCAAATGTAATACTTGAATTCACATGGCTTTGGAAATCTAGAATTGGATTTTTGAGTCCATCATGGTCAGGTTTCTCAACTAGTAAGCTTTTGATTTTAAGAATGACAAACAAAATTTAGTGGGATGGGGTGGTACTTCCATGTAGTTGGAAGATGCAAGTGGCATTTGTCTACTTTCAACCTATATCAGCAGAAATTGGATTGTTTTAGTTGTTCGTGATTATTTATTACTGGTGAATTTGTTCTCAGCAATTGTAGGCTAAGCGGAGACATTCAGGTGGAATGTCTAACTTTTTGTTCTTTGTGTGTGTGTGTGTGTGTGTTTTTTTTTTTTAAAAGTTCTTGTCTGTTAGTGTTGAGTGGTGCTGTGGTGTTACCACTGCTAATCAACATTAAAGTAAATGCTTTGAGTTCTATGTACAGCATAGCAGGATAGTTGTCTTCCTAGATCTTTTGATGTAGCACTTTAGTAGTTGTGCTTCCTCTGACAGATAGGCACTACTTTGCTATTCCAGTTAATGTCTATGCTTGCGTATGTGCTCCAATTTTTGGTCTTCTTACTATTGCAGGCCGTACTTTTGGAACAACCCCGTGTTATCTCCTCAAAAGTCAGCCATGCTTGGGACCTTCCGGAGGGCACATTTGGTGCCGCTTATGCAAAGTTCATGGGATCTAGAAATTTTTCTCCGGATGATCGGCCACCTGTACGATTCATGGACTCAGAAGACCTGGCCTACGTTGCCATAAGAGCGCGCGAGGTACATGATTTCTGGCATGTATTGTTTGACCTTCCCACAAATCTGATTGGAGAATCTGCTCTAAAAGTGATCGAGTTTGAGCAAATGTTGCTGCCAATGTGCTTTTTGTCTGTCATTGGTGGGACGGCAAGGTTCAGTGAAAAGCAGCGGAACATCTTTTTCCAGCATTACTTACCCTGGGCCGCGAGAGCTGGAATGCAATCCACAGATCTTATGTGCATTTATTACGAGAGGTTCTTTGCTGAGAACTTGGAGGAGGTTCGTAAAAGGTGGGGAATAGCTCCAGCGCCAAGTCCACAATCTATAAAACATTGAAAAAGACATTTGCACAAAGGCACTTGCTTGTGTTCAAATATGTTTTTGACACACAGGATTGTCTACAGAAGAATGTGAAATGCTTTAGGCAGTTGGCAAGATAAGCCATGAATTCTACAAAATAATGTAAATGACAAGACGAATGCCCGAAAAGAGGGTATACGGCTACTGGTGGAAGATTGGGCTCTGAGATCTGGCAGTGTGCGGCTGCAGTTGGTTGGGTTTGGCCGACCGCGGCCATCAGGCCGAGAAGAAAATGTTGCTGTCGGCCATATTTGACGGAGGAGGGAGGGTTGGGGGAGGTAGGATAAATTTTTTTAAGACGAAAGTCCTTATAATTAAATGGTTCACGATCAATTGAAATCATATATCTTATATGAGTCATGATTCATATAAACTTTTACCTATATTTATATATGGGAAAAGTTTTTTTCAGCCAAAGACAGAGTTTTTTACTCCTCCCAAATTCTAATAAAGGTCTAGATTTAGTGAAAGAAAAAAACACCCCAATGTGGCTAGTGTGGCCATTTGCCTTCCACCGATGCGGTGAGGGGTAGGGGTAGGGTTTTTTTTTTTTGATTTTGAAAAGAATCAATCTGGTCAAAATTAAACTTAAGGACATAAAAATTTATCTATCCTTAGCTTACCCAATCGCTCATCTCTCTTTCTATATATATATATATATGAAGGTGGGAGGGGCTGTACTGCAGCACAGTCAAGATGGCTGTACGGTAGTGTTTCAGCCGTTGGATCAAATCCAACGGCTGAAACAAGCCCCCCACTTCCCCTTCTCCATCAATAAAAAAGAACAGTTTCTGTCGCCGTCGGCCGCCGCTCGCCGCCACCCCGGCCGATGTAACCGCGGGGACAGGGCGGTGGATCTAGCTGCCCCACCTCTTCCTCTGCCGTGCGACACCACCGCGCCCCGTCCCCCGCCTGCCACCCCGCCGCGCGACGCCCCCCTGTCCCCCGTCCGCCACCCCGCCGCGCCCCCTCGGCCTCCGCCCGCCACCCTGCCGCGCCGCGCCCTCGTCCCCGTCGCCGCCCCCCCCCCCGGCCGTTGCCATGGCCGTGCATCCTTCCCACCCCCTCCGCCGTCGCTCCTGCGGCGGCGCCGGCGTAGCGCCCCCCCCCCTTTTTATCTTGGCCGTTGGATGCTAATCCAACGGCCAAGATGGTTGTGCTGGAGTACAACAATACTTATTCCTATATACATATATTTGTACATAAAGGAGCACGTAATGATGCTAGTACATAATTTGACGTCCAAATAAGTGATGAAATGTTCATCATAGATTAGATAAATAATTCATAAAGACGGAGAAGTAACATTACCATGCAAATGAATAGAAGAGCAAGGAGTCTGATCTAATAAAACAGCTGAAAGGCCTCACTTAAACATTAACGATTGCAAAAAAACTTTTTACTAAATATTTATCGCTATGGAAAAGGAAAAAAATAAATATTTGACTATTTAGGATAAAGATCAAAGAAAAAGAAGTCTTGTACCATAAAAACAAAAACCAGTCATAAAACTATAACTGATAGCATCCGCCACTTCAAAAACCTTGAATCACACGACTCACTACTAATAACTGAAACAAAATTGTTTTAATGACGCAAACGACCGAAGACATTCTCACGTCTTCTTAGCAGCAGACTTGGTGACATTGGCACCACTGGCATCCTTCTTCTCGACGGCCTTGATGACTCCCGCAGCAACAGTTTGGCGCATGTCCCTCGCGGCAAAGCGCCCAAGTTGGGGGTACTCTGAGAAGGTCTCAACGAACATAGGCTTGGTGGGAATCATCTTCACGAACCCTGCATCGCCATTCTTCAAAAATTTCGGCTACGTCTCGAGCTCCATACCGGACCGTCTGTTGAGCTTGGTCAGAATCTCTGCGAACTTGACGGCAATGTGAGAGGTGTGGCAGTCAAGCACTGGGGCATACCCGTTACCGATCGACGAGGGTGATTCATGATGATGACCTGAGAAGTGAAGTTGGCAGCTTCCTTGGCAGGGTTATCTTGGAGTTGGAGGCAACGTAACCACGCTTGAGTCCTTGACGGCAACATTCTAAACGTTGAATCCAACATTGTCACCAGGAAAAGCCTCCTGGAGAGCCTCGTGGTGCATCGCAACAGACTTGACTTCGGGTGGTTAATCCAGTTGGGCCAAAAGTGACAACCGTACCAGGCTTGATAATTCCAGTTTCAACACGACCAACAGGGACAGTTCCAATACCACCAATCTTGCAGACATCCTGAAGAAGCAGACGAAGAGGCTTATCTGAAGGCGTCTCGGGTTCCTGGATCATGTCGGGCCCTTGTACCTCTTAATCATGTTCTCACCTTCAAATCCAGAGATTGGCACAAAGGCAATCTTCTCAGGGTTTCTTCAGGTAGGCTGACACCTCCTTAACAGTCTCCTCGTACTGAGCCTTGGAGTACTTGGGAGCGGTGGCATCCATCTATACAAAACAGTTTGTTATCAAACACCAACAATAAAGGCACTCGTAATTAAAAAAACATTTAAACACAAGAAGCCAGAAGGAAGCTTTGAACTTCCATCCATGCCCACCACGAAGCCACAATCTCAAACCATTGAGTTATTCTGGCCTTTAATATTGTTCAAAGGCATTGCCAGGATGTGCCGAATTTTTTATGGAGAGAATATGGGAATAGTCGGGAGAGTTCAGCCACTTAGAATAGTCCCATCATCAAGCCATAGTGGCACAAGCCCAACAAAGCTCACATGTAAGCATGATGTTAAATAAAAATATATGCAAGAGCAAGCACAAATAATTCACTAAGTACTATAAATAATTCAAGTCCGCATCCAACCATTTGCCGTAAGTATATATACTTAACCTAAATGGTAACAACCTATCAACGCCATATTAGACATCAGCAGATTTTAACATTTACAGCATTAGTAAGACCATTAACCGGCAATCAGTACAGACATCATGGTAACATGATCATCAACATAAAATTACCCAGGACAATTGCTATAAGATCACATTACTCGCATTACAACACAATGAAGACATATCGCATTAACACATCATACCAGACATCAAAAAGATTTTCACACAACATTAACAAGACCATCAACACAACAGATCATATCCCAACCCACTTGCTTATTAAGCAAGCCTAAACAATCACACCACAACACCCCAATCTCTAAGATCAACATCTACAACCTTAATAAGACTACCATCATAAACTGTTGGGTTGCCCCTCCTCTCTAAATACATGAAATTGTAACCCTATTTGGGGCAGAAATTAAGATTTTGTAAGTTTGTTTTGTTGAAAGGAATAAAATCAACGTTAGATGTTTTTCTTTTTTAGTTTTGGCTTTTTGAAGAAAAAAGGGCCACGAGGGGAGAAAAAATTGTGTGAATTGAAGAAAGGTAAATTTTTGTTGAGATTCGTTTGCAATTGTCAATGATAACCTCATCAAGTTTTAAATTTGTAATATTTTTTATTCTTCTATTCATTTTTTGTTAATACTAATTGTGTAGAAATTACAATAAATTGGTATTGGGGAGTTTGTTCTCCGATGGATATTTTCCATATCAAGTTCTGATATAGTGAATTTGATCTGACCATTTGCCCTGTGGTTTTTCTCCAAATTTTGAGTTTCCACGTAAAATTGATTTTGTCCATGTAAGGTATTTCTTCTTTTCACCTATGTTTATTTTGATTGGTACTTCTTTCGTCCTTATATGTTGAAATGAGGATTTAGATATTTGGTTAATCCCAACAAGTGGAATTAGAGCCAGGTTGTTTGGTTTGTAAGTTTTGGTTGTTGATGATATTTGATGCCCATTAGGTGTTCGTCAAAATTTCTAAGATCCTAGTTGGTGTGTTTGTGATTTATATTTCAATAAGATGGTTTATGAGAAGCATGTTAAGATGATATTTCTTAAGGGCCGAGTAACTAACACTATTGGAAAGGAAAAATGATTGATTATTTATATTCTAAGGATTTGTATGAACCTATCATTGATCAGAAATCGGCAGAGGTGACTGATAAAGATTAGAATAAGTTGGATAGGAAGGCTATGACCTGTTTGAGACAATAGGTAGATGAAGTTGTGTATCATCGTGTTTCTGAATTGACATCCTCAAAAGCTATATAGGATAAACTCCAATAAGTTTATGAGAGGAATAGTACTGGCAACAAGACCCTTTTGATAAGGAAATTAGTGAACTTGAGGTATAAGGATGAAACTGACATAAGTGAGCATCTCAATGAGATGAAGAATATTATTACTCAACTTGTCAGGATGAAGATGACTTTAGATGAAGAATGACAAACTATCCTCCTCCTCAACACATTGCCAGAGAGCTAGGAAACATTGGTGATCTCTTTGAACATTGCTGCTCTAGACGAAAAACTCATAATGGACATGGTAACAAGTAGATTACTGAATGAGGAGGTGAGAAGAAAACCTCTACCAACTTCAGGGTCTCATGCATTAGTGTTAGAAGAAGCAAGAGGTAGATCAAGAAATAGGGACATAAACAGAAGGGACAAGAGTCGAGGAAAGTCTAAATCCAAGAAGAACTTAAAGTGTTATTATTGTGACAAGACATGTCATTTCAAGAAGGATTATTGGAAGCTCAAGAAAGACTTGAAAAATAAGGACAATAAAGATCAAGGAGAAAAGAATACTAATGTTATACATGATGACATGGTGATTCTTTCTGATTGTGGGAATGATCGTTTGACGGTTGATTGTGATGCTAGTTGGGTAGTTAACTCGGGAGTATCATTCCATACAACTCCAAGCAGAAATTTCTTTACTACCTATGAACCTTCGGATTTGGGTATAGTGAAGATGAGAAATAGTGATACTTCCAAAATTGTGGGACTTGGAGATGTATATATATACTAACAAACATTGGCTACAAATTGGTGCTTAAAAATGTTAGACATATTCTAGATTTGAGGATGAGTTTGTTGTCAATTAGAGTGCTTAATGATGAAGGATTTGGTTCACAATTTGCACAAGATGTGTGGAAACTTGTAAAAAGTTCTCTTGTTGTTGCTAGAGGGAAGAAGTATTGTAGTTTGTACAAGAGACAAGTCTAGTTCGAGGGGATGTTAATATCTCCTCACTTGATTCTACTGCTGATTTGTGGCACCATCAATTGGGACACATGAGTGAAACGAGTACTAGAAACGTTGAAGAAGCTAAATCTCATTCCCAAGGTTAAGGACATCACAATTAGTCCTTGTGACTATTATTTGGTGGGCAAATAATGTAGGACATCTTTTGCAAGTACAAGTACAAAGAAGTTAGAAGTTCTTGAGTTGGTACACATTGATGTGTGTGGGCCTATAGAGGTAAAATCTCTTGGCAATTCTATTTATTTTATCACTTTTATTGATGATACTTCTAGGAAGGTGTGGGCTTATGACATGAAAAATAAAAGTGATGTTTTTGAGATCTTTAAGAATTTTCATGTATTGGTTGAAAGAGAAATCAGTAAGCTCTTAAAATACCTTAGAAGTGATAATGGTGGTGAATATTGTTCTGTTGAGTTTGATGAATATTATAGCAAGCATGAGATTAGGCATGAGGAAAAGGTTCCTTATACTCTTCAACATAATGGAGTGGTTGAAAGAATGAACAGGACCATCTCTGAGAGTATTAGAAGTATATTGTCTTCAACAAAGTTGTCTAAAAGCTTTTGGGGTGACGACATGAGCACAACTTGTTATTTGATCAACAGATGATCTTCCACACATGCCTGGGACAATGACATATTAGAAAGGGTTTGGAGTGACAAAAAGGTCAGTTATTCTCGTTTGAGAGTTTTTAGTTATAAGGCCTTTACACATGTGCCTAAGGAACAAAGGGTTAAACTTGACTCTAAAGTCGTGGAACGTATTTTTCTGGGATATAGTGATGATATATTTGGATATAAACTTTGGGATCCTAAGAATAAAAAATTGATTCGAAGCAAAGATGTAATTTTCAGGAAGGATCAAACAGTTGAGGTCTTTGGCAAAGAAGAAGTTCCTTAAACAAAATCTCAAGAAAGCATGGAAAAGATAAAAGAACATTCAACCTCAACTAGAAGTGAAAAGGAGATTCAGGATGACACAATTATTCCCCCACTTAGTGATGATGAGGGTGAGGATATAGTGTCTGGTGATATTTCTAATGAATTTGTTAATGATGTTCGACTTGAACATGGAGATTCTGATCAAGGGCAGCCAACTAATGTGAGGAGATTAGCTTATGAACGAGTTCCATCAATAAGATTTCTGTCATCAGAATATATGAAAATCACTAAATGTGGAGAACCAAAAATTTCAGTGAGGTCAAAGCCCATGTAGAAAAGAAGAAGTGGTTGAAGGTCATCCAAGATGAGATGAAATCTTTGCATGATAATCACACCTATGAGTTGGTTGATCTTCCTAAGGGGAAGAGAGTATTAAAGAATAAATGGGTCTATAGGATTAAACACGAAGAAAACAACACACAACCAAGGTATAAGGCAAGGTTGGTGGTGAAGGGCTTTGGATAAAAGAAAGGTATTGATTTCATTGAAATATTTTCTCATGTTGTTAAAATGTCTTCTAGTAGAATTCTTCTAGGTTTGGCTGCAAGTTTGGATTTGGAAGTTGAACAGTTAAATATGAAGACGGTCTTTCTTCATGGTGATCTTGAGGAGACCATATACATAGAGCAACCAGACAGTTTTAAAATCAGAGGAAAAGAACAAATGGTGTGCATGCTGAAAAAGAGTTTGTATGGTTTGAAGCAAGCTCATAGACAGTGGTATAAAAAGTTTGATTTCTTTATGGAAAGGAATTGGTACAATAAGTCTGTTTCTAATCATTATATGTTCATCAAGAGGTTTGATAACGATGACTCTATTATTTTGTTGCTTTATGTGGATGATATGTTGATTGTTGGATATCATGGAACAAAAACTGCAAGTTTAAAGAAGAACTTGAACAAATCCTTTGCAATGAAGGATTTGGGATCTGCAAAGCAAATCTTGAGATTGTCCATTCGGTGTGACAGAGGAGATAGAAAGCTTTGGGTGTCATAGGAAAAGTATATAGAAAAGGTACTTGAAAAATTTAACATGAAAGATGTAAAGCCTGTTGGAGCTCCACTTTGTGGTTATTTCAAGTTGAAGAAAAGTGACTTAAGTGAATAGAGATTGAAGGAAATGACAAAGGTTTTTTATGCTTTTACTGTTGGTAGTTTGATGTATGTTATGATTTGTACAACGACCAGATATAGCATATGCAGTTAGAATGGTTAGCAGCCATTTAGCAAATCTGAGCAAAGAATATTGGCAAACAGTTAAATAGATAATGAGGTACTTGATAGGTACTTACAAAATGTGTTTATGTTTTAGAAATGATAAATGTTTATTGGTTGGCCACACCGATGTAGACATGGCAAGTGACTTGGAGACAAGAAAGTCAACATCTGGGTTTGTTGTTAATTTTGCTAATGGGGTTGTCTTGGCAGTCTAGGTTGTAAAAGTGTGTTGCATTATCTATAACTGAAGCTGAATTTATTACTACTACAAAAGTTTGTAAGGAAATGTTATGGTCGAAGAGATTTTTAAATGAAATTGGTGTTAAACTAGAGAGATACATCGTACATTGTGATAGCCAGAGTGCAATTCACGTGAGTAAAAATTCAAGTTTTCATTCAAGGAGTAAACACATTGATGTGAGATATCATTGGATAAGAGATGCGTTAGAAAGTAAATCTTTTGAGCTAATAAAAATTTATACTGAAAAGAATGTTTCAGACATGATGACTAAAGTTGTGTCAAAGGAGAAACATGTTTACTGCAGGAATGAAGGAGATATGGATGGAGCTTCTCATGCTGGTTAGAGGTATTTCATAGAGTCGGGAAGGGGAGGTTTGTTGGCCTCCGTAAATACATGAAATTGTAACCCTATTTTGAGAAAAAGTAAGATTTTATAGATTTGCTTGGTTGAAAGGAATAAAAGCAATGCCAAACGCTTTTCTTCTTTGGTTTTTAATTTTTGAAGAAAAAGGGTCATGAGGGGAGAAAGGAAAATTGTGTGGATCGAAGAAAGATAAATGTTTTGTTAAGATTCGCTTGCAATCGTCAACGGTAACCTTACCAAGTTCTTAATTTGTAATATTTTTCTGTTCTTCTATTCATTTGTGGTTATTACTACTTGTGTAGAAATTACAATAAATTGGTATTGGGGAGTTTGTTCTCCTCTGAATATTTCTATATTAAGTGGTTATATAATGAATTTGATCCGATTGTTTGCCCCGTGGTTTTTCCCTAAATTTGAGGTTTCCACATAAAATTGGTTTTGACCATTTTGGAAGGTATTTTATTACGCTTGTGTCTATTTTGGATGGTACTTCTTTCCTCCTTATATGTTGAGGAAATGAGGATTTAGATATTTGGTTAATCCCAACATAAATAAACCTCAACATAAAACAATCACAACCACTTACTAGATCCATTTCAAACAAATCGATTCAAATAGAAAAAAAAAACACTACAAATAAACACAACATATACAACATAAATCAAATCAACAAGATCATATATATAATGTGAAACTGTTACACATATACCCCAAATTACAACCAAGGAAACCCATTTTAATCATAGCAAAAAATCAAACAAATTAACCAACAACGCATTTATCAAGAACAACAACAATTACGCCAAATTAAAACAACAAATTGACCAAAATTAATTGAACCTAAGAAGTAGAAGGTTTGGGCGAGGCCAAGGATTTGTTGTAGCACCGCTACAATAAACTCGTCGTAGCACTGATTGGTGTAAGGAATAGAAAAACTAAAAGCCCATATTGAGTGATGTATGGGTTATAAATTGAAATAAGATAGTTAAAATTTCTTTTACCATTAAAAAAGTTAATAAAAAAGTGTAAATTAATTGCATCGTTTTCATTTTGAAATGGAAGCCTCTATCATCACTAGTTTACCGATATACTACTTTATTTATTTTTGAAAATAAAAATATATTTATATAAATGAATATGAATTAGTAGTATTATTACTATATTTTATTAATATTTCATAGTATTATTTTATATTTGATTAACATAAATATACGGTCTAAGTGATACTACATTTATGATTTTAGTTAGGATTTTGTACTGTCAAAGACTCGTATTGAAATCAAAATTTATCAATCGTAAGTGATACTATCAATTAATCAAAACGATTAAAACTCGGTAGCAACATGTGGTGATATGATAACAGATAACGATCAATAAATTAGTAAATAATAATAGTAAATACCTTCGACCATACCGTAATTGCATCCCTTACACCCCTACTGTTGTAGTTTGATGGGTCTGAGTGCTCGTTGAACAAATTGAGATGGGTTTTATTGGGCATGACACATGAGAGCTAGCTACATTATTTGCCTTCGAGTTTAAATTGAGCCAATTACATACTCCTAGAACATAATATTTATTTAGCCAAACCTTTAACTTTGCACGTTTAATTTTAAAAAAACACCAGATTGTGCTCTTTGAATTTATTTTTATTTCGGTAATGCATGTTATTATAATAAAGTAGTGTTAGCAAATCATTTTAGTAGACTTACAACTCATCTCATATAGTACTAACCACCTAATTTCAATATTGATGTAGGGTTAAGATCGAGAACCCTACAAAACCCATGTCTCATACCATACAAATCCATGTCTCATACCGTAGGCTTGTAACACATGCCTACCCATGTCTAATACCACAGGCTTGTAACACATGCCTACTTCAATCAAGAGCTATTTGAAAGGCAAGCATTTCTATTATGTGGCACTGTTGGACTTAAAAAAGTAATTAACAAGTTAATTAGTCTTCAATAGATCGCAATATGGAGTTTTAGGCATCCCAATAATACAACAATCTCTCAAGGCACATACCCGAAACAGCTTTGATACAAAATCAAATGTAGAAACTTGATCGACATTGGCCATGGACCGAAGGTCCTAAACTAAATGGATATCCATATAACATTCTGTTGATTGTTTATTGTCTGTTGTCTATCGTCTATTGAGTTCAATTCTGTTACTTGGCCATCTGAGTTGTTGCATCCACATGTAGAAATAAGCAAACCAAACCAATCTTGTTATGGCGTTTGTTTAGCATGTCTAGTGAAGAGCTATTGCTAATCTTACAACGCAAACATTTGTTTGTTTAAACTTATAATTGAAACAATTAGTTGTGATGTTCCAATCTCAACTGCCATTTGGTGAGGGCAAGTGGTCATGTCTGCAGCTTTCTTTTCTTTAGCTTCAAGAGACATGGAAACCAACATACAAAGATTGCTTCAATATCACAATGTTTTAAAAGGTTCCAGACAATGGCTTATAGCCACCTCCCGCCACACTTCAAATGTGTGTTCTTCGGAGTGTTGACATGGGACCTTCCCCCAATCCAAATTCACCATGAGCATTTGAAGGTCTTAGTCATTGAAGTAGTCCATGAAACTTGTTTTTTTGATCAATTAGTTCAAGGTTGAGAAATGGGTTCTTTTGATAGATCAAAGAAGAGAATCCAGCTATGGAAGAAGGCCCTCCTCCATTTCTCCCTCTGCTTTGTCATGGGCCTCTTCACCGGATTTGCTCCGGCGAACACCACCTCGATTTTCTCCGGCCATGGCATGACAATTCGGACTACTGATGTTCGGCAACCTGAAGTCTCTCCACCACCCAATCAACCTCTGCAGAGTGCTGAAGATGGTGGAAATTTGAGTGAGAGTCTGATAATGGAAAAACCCACTATCAGTGCAAGCGAGAGTGAGCTGCCAGTGCCAATGGTTGAAAACAAAGAAGTGAAGGCATTCACAAGGAAGCTATTGATCTTGATCACAACAGCAACATTCAACAATCCATTGCAGGGAGCATTAATGAGGAGATTAAGCAACATTTTGAATTTGATTCCCCCACCTGTATTATGGATTGTGGTGGAACCACATTCTGATTCTTCTGAGGTGTCCGAGTTGCTGAGGACAACTGGCATTATGTACAGGCATTTGGTCTCCAAGGAGAACTTCACAGACCCAGAAGCAGAAGAAGATTATCAGAGGAATTTAGTGCTTAATCACATTGAATATCACAGATTGGATGGCATTGTTCACTTTGCTGGGCTCTCCCAGTTCTATGATCTTCAAATCTTCGAACAACTCCGAGAAATCGAGTATGGGTCTTCATTTTTATTTCTTCGCCTTTTCAATTGCTCATTAGGGGAAATTTTGCTCTTCAACAAAGATCTAGAATTTAATCTTTAGAACAAAAAACACATCACCTATCTTCATGACTAATGACATAATCTAACGGGAGCTGACCTTGATTAGGTTTATAAAAAAGGCTTTGTTATTTAAGCTAAATAATCTGGTTTCAATGTGTGAAGGACCTTTGGGACATGGCCCATGGCCAAGCTTTCTGTGAACAGACAAAGAGTGATAATAGAGGGCCCTATATGCTCTTCTTCCACTGTAATAGGGTGGCATTTGGATAGAAGAAGTGATCAAACAAGTAAAGTTCCCTCCAACTGTCAAATTTTGCTTTCCAACGGTTCAACTCTTTGGGACCCAGAGAGGTGGGGCAGGACTTCATTAGCTCAAGACACTTCAAAGGTTTCTTCCTAATCTCAATACTTGAACATTTATACATGTGTGATTGCTTTAGTGGTTTTGGTTGGAAACCTACCAAAAAGGCTTCCTGTTCTGATTGAAAAGAAGATATATATATTTGTGGTTGTCATCTGTTTGTTTCCTATTCCAATCTTATATTCTTTCAAGTCGTCAAAGTCTTAGCATGGATATATCATCAATTGCAGTG
>JAURVB010014528.1:0-13209 GCA_033002965.1 Piper betle | reverse complement strand
CACCGTTTAAAAACTAACGCCCGCATGATGAATCACACATCCTATAGCATGCACACACAATCAACACAATCACGCATCAATCAACACACATCAACCTATATCAATTCTAGCAAGTCTACTTAGGCTAGTTTGCATTAGATCATGATCATTACCTAATAACCCTAATTAGTTTCATAACTTCTATTTTTAACACCACACAATTCCACAAATTTCATATTTTATTCTAAATCAAATCCACATTTATATAAGTAATTACAATGCACAATTCATCAATCATAGCATGCAAATTCTAATAATCAATACTTTCAATTAATTAAGTTAAAATAAATTATACCTCGCGTCGTCGAAAATCGGCGACGGCTAGGGTTTCCGTTTCGCGGCTCGAAACTCGAATTCGGCACCTAGCGGCGTCCGAAGTCCGATCAGATTGGACCGGGTGCGTTCGGCGGATGATCCGGCGAACTTCCCACGAATCCAATTTTTCCGGCGGTTCCGGCGGTTTTCCGGCGAGTGTCGGCGGTTTTCCGGCGGATTCCGACGGTTTTCCGGCGACGATTCGGGACGGGGCAATCAGGGGGTCTATCGGCACCAGCTCGACGAGCTTGGTCCGATGGCGGTGTCAAACAGAGCAACCGAGGCGGCGATGGCCGTCGGCGGCGGCGTCGAAAACGGGCGGCGGCGGCGGTGTGCTCCGATCGAGGCTCCGGCCGGCCTCGACGGCGGTCGGGAGGATGGGGGAAATGTCGGCAAGGTCAAGGGGGTGGTACTGGTGGTCGCAGCGGCGGCGACGGCGGCCGAACGGCGGCGGAATCCGGCTCGGAGTGGCGACGGCCGAGGCGGCTTCGTGGGCCGATTCCGGTGTCGTGGCGGCGAGACGGCGGCCGGGGTGGGTCGTGGCGGCACGGCGACAGCACGGCGGGGCGGGGCGGCGTTGATCGGCGGCCGCACAACGTCGGCAGCGGCGGCGGCGGCGACCACAAGGGGCGGCGGCGGTGGATAGGGTTTTGGAAAAAAGAAGGGTCGGGAGGAAGAAGAAGTGTGTGCGATGGCATTTTCGTAAATAAGTATTGACTCGATTCCTACTCGAGTCAAAATAATAACTGGTTCGTAATAAATTCTAAAAAAAATCTAGAAAAATATGGAAAAATTCTATAAAATAAAACAAACACAATAACATCCAAATGACATGCTCTATAACTAATAACCCACCCGAATATCGTCAAACGCGTCCTAATTCGTTATTCGGCCTAAAACTATTCTTCGATCAAATAAAAATAACAATCAATACTGCATACCTCCATATACTTGATAACCCATTTTTTTCATCATCTTTCAGGCGTTATCATCATACACTTGAGCATACATGACCCTCATTGCTCATAACTCACAGCTGGCCTCAACCCAGCTCGCGGTCCATGAAGCTGACTCGACTCGAACCGACTGGTTCACTCCCGTAAAACTCTGACTCGAGTCACGGGTTTACAGCATGAATCTTTATAGGAAAATCATTGATCTTTCTCTAAATATTTATTTTTAGAATATTTTGTGATAAGATGCAAAAAAAAACTTTCATCATATGGTCCGTCTCATATTTCTTAAAAAAACACAAAAAGAATTTCTTAGATTTACCATTTCTTTCTTACAAACTACCACAAAAGAATTTCTTAACAAAACACAAAAAATGTGAAGTTTTTTGTAAAATGATTTTACATCTCATATTTACATCATATCATGCCAACCAAATGGAGCCTAACACAAGATTAAGAAATGTAATATCAACTATAATCCTCCGATTCTCTCATATGCCAAGATATTTCATTAGTCTAGGCCCGCTTCATCAATGTTTGAATGTAATTCAAAATTAATCGCGGGAATTAATTCATTATGTATAACGAAAATAGCATGCGAGGGAATAGAAACTCTATTACTTGTCAGTTGTCACCGTATATTGCACCTTTGAATTTTGATAAATCAAATATAGCATATAACTGCTACTTCTCCATGATTCCAAACAAGAAATGCCCCAACAATTGACATACACTCATTTCATATTTTCTTTTTCTTAAAGCATCGTCGCATAATATGAGTTTGTTCCCAGCAATTATGCAGATAGATACCGTTCGAATTCTAGTATAAAATGACACAAGGAGGCAATGTTCGCATTCCAATCCGCACGCCACCCTCAAAAAATGCCCCAAGTACAAGCACTTCACATTTATTTACAAAATCAACAAAGAACCACTCGCTTACTCTTGTTCACATGTGTTACAGCAAAAATGAAAAATAGCCCAAAACCAGAATAAAAAAGAGCAGCCGAGAAAGTGGGAGATTTTTCTTCTCCTTTATAGCAAAAAAGAAACTTTTGCCTTTAATTTTTCTTTTTCTTTTTATATCTTTTGAACTTCTGTTACCTTTTTTTGAAAGTTTAAGGCAAAACAAAAGATCTAAACATGTTTGCTCCGCTGCCTGTCACTAATGTCTCGAAATGTTGGAGCTGCATTTATTCGTCGAGAGTTAAGATTAAGTCAAGCTAATATAGGGTACTCAGTACGGAAGGAGCTTACCTAGTCCATTAGCATCAGAGGTTCTCATAATTCTTAGCCTCCTTACAGTACATAAGAACATTCTGCATATGCAATTATAAAACAATTCATGCTTAAAAAACAAAACAAGTTGCAGTAAAAAGAACAATGAAAGATATTCCAGTTTCACAAAAGCAACAACATTAAATTTCTTCATAGAGGTACCATTAAAACATGGATTCAAGAAAACAATCATATCATCCTGCAAAACATCAATATAATAGCTTTCGAAGCATCGTAGTTGCTTTCGTGATTGGCTACCATCTTGTTACATAATCGACGGTGTTCACACCAATTAAGGACAAAAAGATGCAGGCATCAAATTGTACTTTAAATCTAGAATCAGCATACTTTCCTATTTTAATTTGAAAGTTACTCTGTTCTATTTTTCTGGGTTACTATGAAAATTAGAAGTTCCTAATCAAAAAGCTTTCCCATAAGCAATCCAAATATTTATTGATTCATTTGACAGAGGTATATATGTATATATATATACATACATATATATATATATAGAGAGAGAGAGAGATATATATATAGATAGATAGATAGATAGATAGATATGTATGTATGTATATATGTATATACACGAATGAGACTGCCTTCTGAAATGCTGTAGTTAAGTAGCTATTCAATCCTTCTGGCCCACACCTGAAGGTAAAGAATGATGCTGACTCAAATGAATTGGCCCATTTCACTCTATCCCTGTATCAATTTTCAACCTTCGCATCCAACATACATTGTTATCAGGCAAAATCTTAGTGAAGTTATTTGCTTTGTCTAATTAGCATTAATCTTGTTATGCATATGATTGTCCTCTTTTGTTAATCTCTTGTAAGTAATTTCTATTTGCTATCAAACTGTGTCCCACAATTCCCTAATTTGACATTAGCTGAGCTGCAAAGTTATACTGAAGTTACAACTACATAAAGCATCAAAATAGACAGCACAAAACACAATCAAGAGACTAAGATGGGCATGCATACCCCCATGGAAC
This sequence comes from Piper betle, assembly GCA_033002965.1. Lineage (NCBI taxonomy): Eukaryota > Viridiplantae > Streptophyta > Magnoliopsida > Piperales > Piperaceae > Piper > Piper betle. Next base: position 9,630 of record JAURVB010014528.1, on the reverse strand, counting down.
ATCGTCGACAAGCATCCAAACTCCTTCTTTATCCTCATATGTCAGTACAAATTCAGAAGATCCATCCAGTAGTCTAGAGTGTTTTTTCCTTTCCACTTCCACTTTATTTTCTTGAGAACCTATTCAATGTTTTCAAGAAGGTTTAGTATTGATCAACAATGACAGATGACATGTCTGATAATAAAATAAATATACATACAGAAGCCATTTGGTCCATGGAACATTTCCTCCAATGCTTGCGCAAGAGATTCATAACAGGCATGAGCAGTCAAGTCCACCTTTCTCCCGATTGGGATTCCATCCATGTTGACCTTAACAAATGAGGATTTCGGATGCCCAGTATCTTTAGCAGTATTCTTGTTGCCTTGGCAGAAATCAATAGGTACAGTACTTATGCTCGTATTGGTTCTTGCAGTAGCATCATCAGAAGAAACCTTGATTTGGTGAACCAAACTGTTCATTCGGTATGCCCATATAGGCGGCCATCCCACAACAGGATTGCTTCAGGAAAGAAACAATATAAGACATAAGTAACAGGTAACGTTACAGAGAAGCTGATTGTTAGATCAAACAAACTGCCACAAAATCTCTCCACAGTGTAACGTGTCATGAGAACGTTATAGGCTAGGATTAATAATAAGCCAAATTTAAAAATTTTGAGATAAATTTTGTAAGGCAAGTGAATTATGAGATCTCTTAACTTATTAATCTCACATCTAATATCTATTAGGATAATGTCTTATTTTTAAGTGAGAATAAATTATTGATTAATTATTTTTAAATAAATGACTTAGGCATATTATATTACACTTTAGGCTAGATCGTTATAGCTCTTGGTATTTTTTCATCAAAATGGGTAATATAACTATAATTTATGAATCAGAATGTAGTAATTAACTAGCTACTTCCATTAAAATGGGTAATATAACTATAATTTATGCATCATAATGTCGTAATTAACTAGCTAGCTTCCATTAAAATGGGTAATATAACTATAATTTATGCATTAGAATGTCATAATTAACTAGCTAGCTAAAGATATGCATAGGTGTACATTTGAAATTTATTAATAATATATATTATGAACATATAAAATTAACTCTAAAAAATAAAATTATATCATTTTTAAATAAAATAATAAATATTTATTTAACTTAATAAAAGTATCTTTTTAGATGGCATTAATAGTTGCATACAAATACTAAAAGTAATTTTACTTTTATGTTAAAAAATAAGTAATAATCTTAATTAAGTGTGTATTAATAAATAAAAATTTTAATTCAAATAAAATTGTAATAATTAAATTTAATTTTTAAAGATTTTAATTCAAATAGAATTATATTCTAAGATTCTTGATTTAAATAATAAATAAATAAATAGATAGAAATCCTAAATTATATAAAATTATATATTAAGTATGTATTATTAATTCTAAATTCGCGAGTAATATGACTATAATAAATATGTAAAAAATTACTATTTTTTTATAATTCCTAATATAGGTAGAATTAATCTCCAACATTTTTTAATAGTAGCTAATAATAGTAATTTAAAATTAAATAAATAGATACACAAAATTATTGTGGTGTTAGAATTAACTACAATGTAAAAAAGACTTAAATACGATAATAGTGAAAAAAAACTCCAACATTTTAATAAACGGTTGATTGTATTGGTTGAGTACAAAATAAAATTGCTAAATTGAAGGCGCAAGCTGTAAAACCCACGATTCGAGTTAGGGTTTTATATTCAGAACCGGTCGGGTCGACCGTTATTTTTCGAGTTGAGTCAGTTTCAGGACACGTGTACCGAGCCGACGCCGGTCGCGTGTATGAGCTATGAGGGTCATGCGTACCCAAGTATATGATGATAACGTCATGAACACAGCAGAACAGAATGAGTTATCAGATATATGAGAGTATGTCAGTCATTTTTTTTATTATTTTTATATATAATGGATCGTAGAATTAGTTTTAGGCCGTTTATCGCGTTAGGACGCGTTACGGGCATTTTGGGTGGGTTGATAGTTCTAGAGCATATCATTACGATGTTTGGTATTTGTTTGATTTTACGGGATTTTTCCCGATTTTTATGAATTTTTTTAGGATTTAATACGACTTAGTTATTATACTTGACTCGAGTCGGAGACGAGTCAAGTAATATTTACGAGTTTGCCACCACACACACCCTCGACTTTTCCTTTCTTCTTCCCCAAACCCTCGCCCGCGCCGCCCCTGTTCGCGCGCCACCGCCGCCGCTGTCGGCGCCGCCGGGCCGTCGACCGACGCCGCCCAGCTCGGCGACGACGTCGCCCTGCCGCCCGGACTAGGTCCGGCCCTCATCGGACCGCCGCGACGCGAGGAAGCCACGCCGCGACGCCGCGCCCGCGTTGCACTTCCGTCGTCGATCCCGCCGCCGGCGACCAGCGCCGCCGCGATCGGTCGGTCGCCTCAGCACCCTCAGCCTTCCAGCGACCTTCCCCGACTGGAACGGAGGCCATAGCCGCCGTGGTTGGCCGGATCTAGCGTCCCATCGCCGCCGGCTCTGTTTTGCCATTTTCCGGCGAGCCGCCGCCTCCATTGGCCACGCTGAGGTCATAGATGAGTCGGGGTCGCCGAGCCGGTTCCGAGGGTACCCAACACGACCCCTTTCCGACCAGTAGACGCCGCCGGCGATTGTCGCCGGAAAACCACCGGAAGTCGCCGGAAAAATTGGAATTTCTGGGATTCGCCGGAATTCACCGGATCTTCCGCGGGGCTCACCCAGTGGAGCCCGATCGAGCTTCGGACGCCGAGGAGCGCCGAGTTCGAGCTCCGAGACGCGCGACGGAACCCTAGCCGTCGCCGATTGCCGACGACGTGAGGTACGGAGTAGGAGCTCGCCGCCTAGGCGCGATGACACGCTTGGAGCTTCTACTAGGTCCGTTTAGGACTCGTCTTGTTTTACGCTTTTCTATTGTATGTTTAATGTTATTGTCTGCAGGACGGGTTAAGTGGTGTTTTATCGGATCCCACTTAACTCGGGCCATTTAACCGAACATTTTCCGGATTAATAACCCCTCGAGGATGAGATCCCTCGAGGATGATTTCGAAAACAAGATCCACCACAAGTTGCCTTCGGGCCTATTATATAAATCCCTACCCAGCCCTATATATATGTAGTTTTCGCGTTTTCAGTGAGACGAGAGATGGAGAAACCGACTGCACGTACCATGCAGAGGATGCCGTGACAGTCAAAGCGGGCTCTGGATTAGTGCCAGCGGACTGTTCCATTCCCGAGGGATCCTGACAACTCCGCGTTTGAGTTCCTCACACCCGGAGAACGTGGAGGTTTACGGGTACTGTTTAGTACAGCGCATGTCCGGACTTGTGGTTCAAAGGGTACTAAAGGCGACTGCCTGAGAGTACTCGGCCTTCGTGCTCAAGGCCAGGAGAAATATGGAGGTAAGGAGAGGGCTTAGGATAAAGTTTCACGAGAAGTACTGAAAAAGAAGTGCCGAGAGCGGCATAGTACCAGCAGCAGATCAGTAAGTTCGGGATGCTACCGGGTCTGCAGCCCAGTGGCTCCTCAGTAGTGCCCTTCAGAGAGTTCTTGAGGAAGTATATGGTTTTCTTTCATATGAGAGTTTGCTCTCATAGCCAGTTTGTTATAGTTATTTTATTTTCCGGACCAGTAACACTTGTTACTGACGTGTTTTTATACTATATGTAGGTAATAATCACGAGTTGGAGGAGCCAGCTTGGACGGAGGAGCAATGAGGTCTTCTGCACACACATTGGGTGATTGAATGTTTAATGTTTTTTTTATGATGTTATTTTATACACATGCTATGATTAAATGTTTGAGCATGATGATATGATGTGAATGGAATGCTAAGACACGATAACAGAATGCAAAATATGATTAGAGTTGCGCAGTGGAAGCTTAGTGGGTTGAGACCCAAGTTTCAGAATGAATACGTTATAAATGAGATTTTGTGTGATTGTTAATGCATGCCGATATATTTATATATATATTATTTTGACAGGGTGGGCCCATAATTGCACTTTTATGAGAGACTCTGTCAGTTTTACTTCAGAATTTTCATCGATTTTGCTCGTAATTGTGATGGTGTGAAAATTGGTTGCATGTCATCCATGTAGTATCCTGTTAGGGTTTTATGCATTCACACATGCATATAGCAAGTTGGATCTTCATGACGGATCGTATCTTCATCTTAAGACGCCGAGATTGGATCCGCATGAGTTAGGTTCGGGTTAGCCGACCTAACCGGGGCCTGTAACATGCCGGTTCGGTTCACGAGCGTAAGCCGAATTTGGGGTGTTACACAAGTTATTATAAAATAACTAGGCAAAGACTCTTGCAATGATAGTGATACATTTCAAACTTAGTAATAATATATATTAACAACATATAAAATTAATTCAAAATATAATACCAATTTTTATTTTCAAATAAAAAAATTAATATTTATTTAACTTTAACTAATAATATTAATTTTTAGAATACATTGGTTGCATACAAATGTTAAAAATAATTTTAATTTTATGTTAAAAATAAGTAACAATCTTAATTAAGTAGGTACATACTAAAAAGTAAAAAATTTTAACTTGCGTAAAGTTTTAATAATTAAATTGAATTTAGCATTTTTTAAGATTTTTAATTTGGCTATAATTATTCTCTAAGTTTTGCATAATAATAAATAACAATAAATCGGTAAATAAAAATCCTAAACTAGATATGTATTATTAAGTAATACATTTTAATTCAAGTAATATGATTATAAATATACAAGTAAAATTATTAATTTTTTTAGACTTCTTCATTTGGATAGAATATACGAAGATAACTAATAATAAAAAATAATTATTGTAAATTAATTATTTGTGGGCCTATAAAGCTATTATAAGACTAAATTAAGTTGACATTGTAAAAAAATAAGACTAAAATATGACGAGACCAAATAAAAAAACTCTCGAGTAGCTCGTAAGTAGGATTAGGGGTGTGTATTAGGCCAGTGTTGAGTTTGTTTAGCTCAAGCTCGACTAATTTAATTTCAAGTTCTGAGTCTATTCAAATTCGAGGTGAGTTCAAATTATCTTAATTCATATTTATTGATGTTGTTTTTTTATAGTTCATAATAAAATTTAATTTATAATTAAAATATATCAAATTTAATATAATTATATATAAAGGATAATTTAATTATGTATAAATTTATTTAAATTTGATATTATGTAGTGATATTTTATAATTAGGTTATATTTATATAAAAAAATTTAGATAAATATGATCAAAAATCTTATTCTTTATATAAAATATCGATCTTTGAGTCGAACTATATGCACAAACAACACCTAACTCGTTTAATATCGTGTTAAATTTTAACTAGCGTATTAAATTAAGTCAAGTTTAATTGACCATTTTAGTTAGATTTCGCTGACTCACGAATAGGCGTGTGACTAGGTTTCGCCAACTGCGTGTGATCCTGACCCGCGGCGTGGCCGGTGGACGTCAACGCCGTATCGTTTGATTTCTACGTTTGCTTGTCTTTTTCTTTTTTAACAATTAATTTGATGTCGATATTCCACCTCCAAAACGCCGACCCACCTACCAGGTTTCAATTTATATTTCCCCCATTTTTTGTGCGGAAAACTACTTTTATATTGTTTCGAAGAACGCCGCCACTATTTTTTTCACCTTGAATTTGAAGACCAGCTTTTCTTTTGTTCAAACATGACAGCTGATAAACAAATTATATATTAAAAAAGAGCAGTGGCGGATGAATCATTAAGGTACATGCATATGCATTGATCAATGTTGGCGACAGGGGTAGGCACCCACGTCGGAATTATAGAGTTCGATAGAAGTACGTGTCAGATCGAATTTAATCGAATTAAAATAAATTAAATATAAATATTTTTTTACTTGACCAAATCACCAACCAAGTGTTTGATATTTTATATCAATAACACAATGCCTTTAATATTTTCAAGGTTAATATTAATTTATATTTTATATCAATAATATAATGCTCAAATAATACAATTTCGTTATTATAAGTTTTTTGCCTCATCATCAAACTATAAATAATCATTAATTTAATAATTATTAACCTAATAAAATAATATGTATTAATCCTAAAATAAATAGATATAAAATAAAAAGGCTTAACCTTTATTTAATTGAGAATTTACAAATTTACAGGAGAAAATAGATAAAGCCGAAGGCGGCAGAGGCAAGCGACGGTGGAAGGGTATGCTATGCGCAGGGTAGCGGAGGTAGGCGGTGGCAGAGGGGTATGTGGCGGCGAAGGGGTTTGCAGGCGATGGCGAAGGGGTACGCAGGTGGCGGTGGGGGTGTACGCAAGTAGCGCACAGTGGAGGGGGTACACTGGCGGCGGATGGGTTACGCATGTGGCGGTAGCGCGCAAGGTGGAGGAGGGAGTTTGCAGGCGACACGAAGAGTAGTAGAGGGGTGCGCAGGTGACGCACAGGGCAGAGGAGGGGGTCCTTAGACAATGGAAGAGGTGGTACTCAAGGAGAGCGCCGGGTGGCCACAAGCGGTTGCGGCGGAGGGCAGTGGTAGGCGACTGTGATGGAGGAGATAAGGGTTCTCTGCCTCCTGTGAACAGTGCTCGCTAGGGTAAGGATGTGATTTCAGATTGTCCACGGACATCGTTTGGCTTGATAGAGAATTCAGATAATGACTCAGTCGAATAAGTTTTGTCCAACGAAATTTTAGACAAACGCAAACAACAACTTGTGCGACATTTGTCCGACCGATGCCCACCCCTAATTGGTGATGCATATCAAAATAAGGGTGTCTACTGGAGAATTATTGGGCCACAAACCCAACAGCATCCTAAACTGACTAGCCTACCGATGCCTCTCTCGATATTTTTTAATTTTCTTTGTACGTCCCTTAGGACTATTAGTATATCCTAAACCCTCTTCTTTCTTCCAAATATCTCTTAACCCTGAGCACGACAGACGAGAATTGTCAAATAGTGTTCAAGTTAATGTCCTTGCCTTAAACCATAGAATAGAACTTTGCCTATTAGTTTACCCATATAGTAGGATGAATAGAAATTGACCAGTACATTGAGAGCTTTGGACAACTCTTAAACCCTCTTCTTTCTTCCAAATATCTCTTAGCCAAATAGTGTTCAAGTTAATGTCCTTGCCTTAAACCATAGAATAGAACTTTGCCTATTAGTTTACCCATATAGTAGGATGAATAGAAATTGACCAGTACATTGAGAGCTTTGGACAACTCTTATGCATCTGAGAGCCATAGTGGTAGTATAGATAACCTAAGCCTGGTTGAAAAGCATGGATTGACGCCAATAAAAGTCAATTGACTAGAGACCTAAAAATGACTCTATGGATGAAAATTGTGGCAAACTGAGCTTATAGGGGTAAGTCGATAATCTGAAATCCATGAGATACATGTAAATGAGATACATTAAAAAATCTAAACAAATACTAAACATTACAACGACCTAAATCTATCCCTAAAATCCTGAGTTAACACAAGTAAAAAACATCTTTATACCCCATGCATATATTGATTACTCATGTTCTGTTATAGCATAATTGAAATTATCAACCTCTATAACATACTTATACAGTAATCTTAGCCTCATACTCATGGTTTAGAAACTAAACCCACTTGAACTGACTTGAAACTAGAGTAAACTGGAAAGACAACAAGTAGGTAAAACCCTAACCCGAAAGGGGGTTTTACAACATGGATGTCTATGATAGAGAAAAATTAATCAGCCTCTTCTTATATACTCTGTTTTTCATATATATATATATAGTAATTAAAAAGGTTCAAATTCAAGAAATAGCAATTATATATTGTATGCGTGCATAGTCTATTTAGATTGCAAGAGAGAAAATAAAGTGTTATCGTATTTTTTGCTTATTCAGTTTACAAGAAAATATTATTAAAAAAACTATTTTTTATTATGGTAGAAAACTCCTTCACAATTATTATCACCTACAATACTTTTTTCTTTCTAACCAAATCTTTGCCTACAAAAATAAAAGGAAATGAGAGAATGTAAAACCCACGATTCGAGTTAGGGTTTTATATTCAGAACCGGTCGGGTCGACCGTTATTTTTCGAGTTGAGTCAGTTTCAGGACACGTGTACCGAGCCGACGTCGGTCGCGTGTATGAGCTATGAGGGTCATGCGTACCCAAGTATATGATGATAACGTCAGGAACACAGCAGAACAGAATGAGTTATCAGAATATATGAGAGTATGCCAGTGATTTTTTATTTTTTTATTTTTATATATAGTAGATCGTAGAATTAGTTTTAGGACGTTTACCGCGTTAGGACGCGTTACGGGCATTTTGGGTGGGTTGATAGTTCTAGAGCATATCATTATGATTTTTTTGGTGTTGTTTGATTTTATGGGATTTTTCCCAAATTTTTTGGAATTTTTCTTACGACTTAAATATTATTTTGACTCGAGTCGGAGACGAGTCAAGTAATATTTACGACTTTGCCACCGCACACCCCCGACATCTTCTTCCCAAACCCCGACGCCGCCCCTTTGCAGCGTCGCCGCCGCCGCTGTCGGCGCCGCCCGGCCGCCGATCGTCGCCGCCCAGCTCCGCCACGGCGTTGCCGTGCTGCCCCGACCAGCCCCGGCCGCTGCCAGGCCGCCGTGACGCCGGAATCGCCGCCTAGCGCCGCGGCTACATTTCAGCCGCGTCGTCGATTCTGCCGCCGGCGACCGTCGCCGCCACGATCAGGAGGTCGCCTCAACACCCTCAGCCCTCCAGCGACCTTCCCCGACCGGCACAGAGGCCATCACCGCCCAGGGCGGCCGGATCGAGCCACCCATCGCCGCCGGCTCTGTTTTAGCCTTTTTCCGGCGAGCCACCGCCTCGGCCGACCATGTGGACGTCGTGGATGTGTCGGGCTCGCCGAGCCGGTTCCAATGGTACCCTATATGACCCCTATCCAGCTAGTAGACGCCGCCGGCGATTGTCGCCGGAAAACCACCGGAAGTCGCCGGAAAACCGCCAGTAGCTGCCGGAAAACCGCCGGAAAATCGGAATTTCTGGAATTCGCCGGAATTCACCGGATCTTCCGCGGGGCTCACCCAGTGGAGCCCGATCGAGCTTCGGACGCCGATGAGCGCCGAATTTGAGCTCCGAGACGCGCGACGGAACCCTAGCCGTCGCCGATTGCCGACGACGTGAGGTATAATTACCTCCGATTGATTTATTTAAAATTGATGATAATTGTTAGCATAGCATGCTAGGGTTAATTAATTATCATGATTAATGTCTTGACCATGAATAAAGTAAAGATGTGCATGATGAGATTATTAGTGAATGAAGTGATCTAATGAGATGAATTGTGTATGAACATGTTAATCTAGTACGATGCAACTTAGAAGAACAGAATAAGATATGGTATGAGTAGTTGAGTTAGGATTATTTATTCTTATAATTATTTGATGGTTATTTTGATGATGATTCTGTGTTTAATTGTGTTGAGTTTGATGCATCATTTAGTTAGCGGGCGTTAGTATTTAGTTTTGATGTGTAGGTACGGAATAGGAGCTCGCCGCCTAGGCGCGATGACACGCTTGGAGCTTCT